>MU780736.1:104210-118312 GCA_026770625.1 Nicotiana glauca
GGAATAGCTCTGTATGGTGATTCTGGAGTTGGGAGCGCGATCGGAAGTGAATTCGGAGGTCCGTAGGTCATTTTGAAGCCATTTGGCTAAAGATAGAAATTTGAAGATTTTTGAGAAGTTTGACCGGAGGTTGACTTTTTGATATCGGGGTCGAAATCCAATTCCTAAAGTTGGAGTAGGTCCGTAATGTCAAATATGATTTATGTGCAAAATTTGAGGTCAATCGGATGTGATTTGATAGGTCTAAACATCGGAAATAGAAGTTTGAAATTTCAAAGTTCATTAAGCTTGAATTTGGGTGTAATTCATGACTTTAGCGTTGTTTGATATGATTTGAATCCTTGAGCAAGTCTGTAATGTGTTTTGGGATTTGTCGGTATGTTTGGTTGGGGTCCCGGGGGCATCAGGTGGATTTCGGATGGTTAACGGATCGATTTTCACCTCGTGAAGACTGCTGGTTTGCTGGTATATGAGCAGCAGATTTTTACTCTATGCGATCGCAAGAAAGTGTATGCGATCGCATAGAGCAAGAGTTGAGGGGGGCTGAATTGGTCTATGCGATCGCAATAGGCAGCATGCGATCGCGGAAGAAGAATACATGGGCCTATGCGATCGCAGGGTTGATTTATGCGAACGCATATAAGAATTTTGGAGGCAGCAGAGTTGCCCTATGCGATCACAAGGCACTGTATGCGATCGCATAGAAGGTTTTCTGGGCAGTGCTATTTTAAAAACGGGTTTTGGCTCATTTAACTTCATTTTTCTTCCATGGGAGCGATCTTGGAGCAACTTTTGAGCGTCAATTTCATCATCAAGCATGGGGGTAAGTGATCTCTACTGGTTTTGAGTTAAATACAAGATTATATACGGATTTAGACATTGAAATTTATATAAATTTGAGGTTTTGGTGGAAAACCTAGAAATTTATATTTCTTCGAATTTGACCTCGATGTTGAGGATGGAGTTTAGTAAAAATTATATATTTGAGTTCCTAAGGTCATGGGTAACCTTTATCTTCAAAAAATTTCGGATTCCAGGCATGTGGGCCCAAGGACATTTTGGTCATTTCACAAAGCGGAGTTGGGAATTTGTATAATTTTAGTTGATAACAAGTATTTGAGCATGTTCTCATTAGTTTGTTGTTAATTGGCTTGTTTAGGTGCATGGTGCATCGGTTCAAGCCTTCGGATGAATGTAGAATGCCGGTTTTGAGCCTTTGGAGCGAGGTGAGTCTCCTTTCTAATCTTGTGAGTGAAAATTTACCCCATAGGTGAAGTGATTAATTATGTGCTCCTATTTGTGGGGGATACGTACGCACGAGATGACGAGAGTCCTTGCGTAGCTACTATTATGCTATTGTCCGGGTAGTTAGGACCCATCATCATGTTATACTTGGATTAATTATGAACTCATCGATGACTTGGATTGTTTAAATCACCTTTGATTAGTAAACGAATTTAAAAGAGATTAAACATCATGTTCTGAATTGTTAAACAGAGAATTGGTTTTATTTGAATAATTATTCCCCGATAAAATTCTAATTGGCTATCTGAGCACGTATCTTATGTGTACCTGCGTCGCATGGATGATTCGCGAGCAGGGTGATTATTTATTTTATGTTGATTGCGTCGCATGGATGATTCGCGAGCGGGGTAATAGATCACATTGAATTAATAAATGGATTTCTAAAAAATAATTAAGCTTCGTTTTCTCAAATTATTAAAGAGAATTGGCCTTTCTTGGATAATTGCTCCATGTTGACTTCTTGACNGCAGCCTATTGAGCGTAGCAGCATGGATGACGCTGGGACTAGGTGAGTTGCATCGGTTGAGGCGACCGCTGCTAGGGTAGTCCCTTCCAGTGTACTGTATTTACTTTCCGCCCACTGTATTCCAGGCGGATGTTTTATTTTATTTCTCTTATCAGTAGTTACTCATGTACTTGTGACACCGGGTTTCTGGGATGGTTTACAGCGGATTTGTACTAATTGTTATTATTTAAATTTGAATTCAAATAGTGAACTTTCATCTATAAAAACGGAAGGAAAAACCTTAGATTTTCAAAAGTATTAAAAGAGGAATTAATTGATAAGTTAGTTGGCTGGCNAAATGGGCCGAACGCCTCGGCAGATTAATATATGCATCTATAGGCGCGTCGTCGACCTTCGGCAAGTGCACATTTTTTCTGTTGGATCGGGCCGTCGCCTCGGTATGACTTGCGCATGCTTGTATCGCTACCTGGACTTATTTAAGTTGTTGCATGCCTCACTATGGCTCGAGATCATTGTGTTAATAATGAAAAGAAATCTTGAAAGTTTCCTATGAAAGAATTACGTGTTTACTTGTTTNCGGCGCCATCGCGATCCTTAATGGATTTTGTGTCGTGACAACAAGCCATTTGAGGAAATTTTTGCCCTGAAATTTTTTAATTGGACAAATAAAAAAAAGATGAAAAAATATTCCATAGAACTTTTGCATGTTCTTTTACTTTAATTGCTAAGGATAAGAAGAGAATAGTCACTACATGGAATTTGATTACTGGGAAGATGAAGAATCCTTTTTTTTTTTCTAATTAAAGGAATGGAACATCAGCAATAATTTTTCAGAAAATGGTGAATGGACCTTGGAATCTGAATAGAGATGTTTGTTTACTTATACAATTTTTCTCTTTTTTAAACAATCTTAGGAATTTGGTTTTCTTTTCTTTATATTTTTCTCTATGGGTGTGTTTGTCGTTTGGTACGAAGGATAAAAAAATTCAAAAATATTTTCTTAAAAAATAAGTGATTAACTTACTTATTTTCTGTTATTTAGTAGGTAGCAAAAGAATTTTTTTTAACAATATATAATTTAGACAAAAAGTATGTGATGAAATGGACAAGGAAGAAGAAGGATGATAGATCGGGGTCTAGGGACCAGGTGGGGTGGCAAGGGTTGGGGTGGCCAAGGTGTAGGGGGTTGGTGGAGGTAGCGGGGTGGCGGAGGAAAGGGGCTGGTTGGGGTGGGGAGGGGTGGGGTGGTGGAGGATAGAGGTGGGTTGGTGGGGGTGAGGGTGGTGGAGAGGGACGGTGGGCAATAAGGTGGGAATGTTAAAAAAGATTTTTAGAAATTTTCTTCTTTTGGTAAGAAAGTCATTTTCCTTCTATCGGAGAAAATGAGTTCATGATATTTTTCAAACATATTAACATGAAAAAATTGGAAATATTTTTCATATACCAAAATCCAAACGCGCCCTTTGTTATTCTGTTTCATCTCTTCTTTACC
This sequence comes from Nicotiana glauca, assembly GCA_026770625.1. Classification (NCBI taxonomy): domain Eukaryota; kingdom Viridiplantae; phylum Streptophyta; class Magnoliopsida; order Solanales; family Solanaceae; genus Nicotiana; species Nicotiana glauca. The sequence continues at coordinate 107,474 of MU780736.1, forward strand.
TTTGTGGCTTAATTTGTATGTTAGTTGATAAAATAGCAATAGAGGCACGATATATATCCAATTTGTAATTCATAGTGTCAGTTCATACACAAGGTCTTTAAACTGAAACTTCCAAAGATCTACAATTCACTCCGTAAAATCAAAAATGAACAAGAGGAGTCTGGAATTTATGGCATTACCCCAATTTTATCAGAATATCGAGTTTAAATATAAGGAAGTATATAATCTATACATAACAAAATAGTAGTTGTATTTATTTAATTTGCTATGATCATAAGCCAACTTACTTGATCTAATTTTTGAGAGTTCTCAAGAGAGATCAATAGCCAACAGGTCGTCACAACACGAACAATTGTATTTACAAGGTCAAAGCTTAACTCTTTGACCATCTTAATCCGGTTAAGCCGTTTCTACTTCTTTGATAACTAAGTGAAAAAAGAAAAAAAAAGTAATCTGGAAGAAAAGATTAACAAATTTAACTTTTAATAAATAGGTAACAAATGAGGGACCCAGGGAAATTTCTTAACATTGAACTCTCCATGAATATGCTACCTGCTGGTTGTACGGACTCAAGTTTATTTTCTTTTTAAATTTATTTATAATATTTCCCAATAATATACCTTTTTTCTGTTTTTCCTTTGTGATGTAGCTTCCGGTTCTGATCACTTTGATAGAATGTGGAATTAAGCTGATAAAGAAGAATGCTTCCCAAAAAAGGCAGGTACCTCTCCCCTTCAAGAATTAAGTGGCCTGCAGGTATAGATTCCTCTTCTATATATATATATATATATTATTTTTTATTTTTTTTATCACGCCCAACTATATCTTATAAAAGGACTATAGTCCGGTTTAAAAATCCGAAGTCAAATCCCACAGAGAACTAAGGTTACCTACAGTTGTTCCATATTGCTAAGAAACACAAGTTCAAACAATTTCCTAATTATAAAAATTATAATTTTTATTTTTATCTAATTAACTGATGAATACTAGAAAGCAGTAAAATAATCAATTAACAAGGATAAGGATTGAGACAAGATTAAGGAAGTCTAGAGTTATAATTTTTCCTATTGTCGGAATCATTTCTGCTACGTTTCCTATAAATTTGCCTAAGTCTTCTCTACCGATCATGAGCGCTCTGAGTGTTGTAATTCTCTCTCGAGTAATTACCACAATTTACTAGACATATTCTGCCGAATTACGCTAGCTGGCATTATGTACGGCTCACTCGGATCGCACTAAGGTTTCGGTATCCATAATCCCACCTTTAAACCCTCCGTATTGATCACTCATTTATGTTAGGAGTGATGTTGTTCAACAACTAACTAAATATGCACTCTCTCCCTAGTAATATACACTAAATAGGCACAATCAATTGTATGCTCTTCAACCAACCACAATAATAACGTAGTTGAACAAATAGAGAAAGTACTACAGCAAATCTATATTAAAGTAACAGGAAAATCATCCTCCAATAGGTTCCACCAAAACTCTAGATAAGGAATTAGGTATTCATAATAGTATGCATAATTACAATACTAGAATTTGTAACCGATAATGAAAATAGGAAGAAGAAAGTGAAAAACTCGTAGAAGAATTCTCCGCCTTGCTCCTAGTGTGTTTTTGCCTCCTTAGATCAAATCCCCGGTCTAATGTCGGTCTCTCGCTGTCCAAATATCCTCAAAAGTGGCCTTTTTAGCTCTATTTATATGTGTAGGAAAATACCTTAATATGTAGGCTAAGTCCTAGTCAAATCAGGAGACGAATTCTTCAAAACTTGGAATGTGCATGCCTCGCCCCAGGCCTGGCGTTGCTAGGCATAACGCCTGGCTAAGCTGGCCTCTACCTTGCCTCGCCAGGTCTCTCGCCATCTTCAAGCCTGGCGTCACCAGTTATATCACCAACTAAAAGCCTGGCTTCGCCAAGTATATCGCCAGCTTCCCTTATTCAACTGCTCCCGTGCACACTTTCGACTTATATGTATCCTTTTTTTTTTTACTTTCATCTCCAATTCACCTACAAATAAAATAAACTCAATTAAGCATAAGTATAGTATAGTTTAGCATTAAACTACTTAAAATGTAATTTAAAGAGTGCACTAAAATATGGAATTATACACGAACATCAATACCCCACACTTAAACGTTGTTCATCCTCGAGCAATCAAACTACACTTATAGACACGACCTGTTTAAGCAATTATTCTAACTCCTTACACCAAGAATCTTTAAAACAGATTAAGCACAAGGGTGTGACATCTTCATCTCAAGATTTGACTCGCAAGCACCATGCACTATTCATCATTCACTCACTTACTCTAACATAGAGGTTAATGACATTACCTTTCTATCATGAATTACGTGCCCTCACACAACAAAAGAGAGTAGTTTCATACACAATAAATTTAAAAAATAATTAGGAACCCAAGATAGAAAGAATTCACTTACTCTCAGAAATAACATTCTTATGCTACACAAGATGCATCATAGGCTTGCCCGTAGTGTACTACTCTACTAATCGAGCTCATTTAGTCTAGGATCAAGTAGGACTTTAATTGGTTGTAATGTAGGTTGCGGGTTGGGTATGATACATTTGGATATAAGAGTGACTACACCTTCCTAAGCACTTTAATACATATACTTTAACATTCAAAACCCACACTTATGTCAAACCATGACTCCACTATCACATAAATATACATCAACTCCCAAATTATTTAAGTACAATTACATCAAGAGTTACCACTTTCAATGAATATCTACACACAATACAACTATTTTTTTCTTTTCTTTTTCAATTCAAATGGCTCTTGCTCTTTCAAATTAGTGCACATTTCTCTTTATTTCATTAGTTTCACTCAAAAGCCAAACCAACCACCCCACATTTAACTTTGACAAAGTTCATAACAATTCAAGTGCTCATGAAAGGTGAAAAGGTTCAAATAGATGGTTAATTCAAACAATTGAGTAAGGCTTGTAATGTGGTTTCTAAGGAAATAGGGTTACAGGATCAAAGGGATTAACTACGATACATAACAACTAGGCGGGTAAAATATACATATCTGGTTCAGCAAAGAAACGCCTATATCACTTTCAAGACTGAACAAAACTACTATTTTGCTTTGCAAACATACGGAGCAAGTTCTAGACATCAAATGCAATTCACAGAATAACACAGAAACCTCACACACCAATTGGCACATAACTCACTCAAGATTGGTTTCATCAAGACATTCTCGTCAAATCAGTTAAGGAAAGTTAAGATTATACGATTGAAGGTACTTATACAAGAGTCAAAAACTGAGCCTAAGCTATACAACCAAAGGAATCACTATTCTCAAGGTATAATAAACTCAAGAGATATTGCTTCAATTCAATTCATCTCACAGTGGATACTACTCCTAAAAAAATAAAAATAACTACAGGCGGTTCAAACAAAACTCTTGGAAAAGAACCGCAGCACAAAAAAATACAGGGGGAATTACTAAACTACCTGCAAAGAAAATCTTTTTTTTAGACTTAAATCCCTAAAAAAAATTAATTAATTAAACTAACACAACTAAAATAGCATAGAAAGTCACACGAACAATCTCCTCACTCCACACTTAAAATTATGCATTGTCCCTTATGCACACCATAATTAATAAGAGGGTAAAATAAACTCCTTGTAGGCTAAAGTTCGAAGCAATAACAGCTCATGAGGTACTTAGACTTCTCCCAGGACTGGTCCTTCATGCAGGTACCTCACACTTAGTTCAAACCATCTAGTTTGTTGTTGCATTCTTCCAATAGCTTTGCTTTCCATTCTCATAAAAATCGACACTACAAAAAAATTACAATTAAAAAAAACAAAAAAAAAAATAAATAAAAGAAAGCAGTAAATTTCGGTTGCCACCAAACATGCATTTGATTTAACATTGCGGCACGACGCGAATCACTTTTTACCTCTACCTCGAGCTTATTAATTGAACCCTCAATTTTTCATCAAGTTTTGGCCATGCTCCAGGAGTGGAGTAACAAATCTAACTGGCCCAAACAACCAATGTAGCATTCTGCACTTCTTGGTATTTATATGAAGTGTATAATCCTAATTTTCTAGCCAAAAAAATTCCAGAATGTAGGCATTTTGTTCCTTGACTTCTCATGTGGCTGGATGACTCTATTTTTATATTATCATCCAAACACAATGTGGAAAAATGCTTGGAGGACCAATGCGCTCAACTACATAAACATTGGGATTGTCAAAATCCTCCGTACCAATGACACTAGAGTCAACTAAATACGTATCATAAATTTCCTTGATTGACTCTAGTATCTCTTCTACAGCATCGGCATCCTCAAAATCTAGTTTGATTGATTGTTGATGTTCTACTCTAGCATTCTCCACTTGTACTCTCAATTTCTGTATCTAATTCACACTCTTCTTGGATACTATTCACAATATTTGCTTGTTGGGCATTAAAATCTTCAATCAGTTGACTCACTCGAACTTTCAAGTTGTGAATAGTTTCCTCTTGCCTTTCTATTTACTGCTGTATTTTACTATTTTATTCCACAAGGCACTTTAACATATCCTTGATCTCTTTCAGGTCAACATCCCTGGGTTCTTTGTTCCTATTAACTTCACAAGGAAAAAAAAGAGCCATCAAAGTAAGGTTTGGGGGAAGATAAGAAATATAAGCACAACCATGAATGTGACCATCTTGACCACCACACATATCACACACATTCCACACATATGATTGAGCTAGTGCACATAACTCGCTCTCACAAATATTTTGATAATTTTTTCAAGGGTGATTTTCTCAATATGCATAAGGTGGATTAAAAGTAGAATTACCAACATCAATACTCTCATAATTTCAAAATTGTCATGTTTTTAAAATCAACAAATAACACAAAAATAAAAAAAAAATTAAATACAAAAATATAAAAATAAAAGTTCAAACTTGAAACCTAGCAGTATATGCACTTACAACTACACCGTTAGTTCCCCGGCAACGGCGCCAAAATTTGATCATTCTTATAAAAGGACTAAGCAGTCGTTGCAAATATAATCTGGTTTACACGTCCGGAGTCGAATCTCACAGAGAACTAAAACTTAGCTACAATTATTCAATATCACTAAGAAATACAAATCCAAACTATTTCCTAATTATAAAGATTATAATATTTATTTTTATCTAATTAACTAACAAATACTATAACACAGTAAAACCATCAATTAACAAGGATAAGGATTGAGACAAGATTAAGGAGGTCTAGAGTTATGATTTCCCCTATTGTCGGAATCCTTTTTGCTACGTTTTTAATTTATAAATTTTTCTAAGTCTTCTGTACCGATCATGAGCTCTCTGAGCGTTGTAATTCTCTCCCCGAGTAACTACAATAATTTACTAGACATATTCTCTCGAATTATGATAGCTGACATTAAGTACGACCCACTCGGATCGCACCAAGGTTTTGAAATCCCTAATCCCACGTTTAACCCTCCGTATTGATCCCTCATATATATTAGGAGTGATGTTGTTCAACAACTACCTAAATATGCACTCTCTCCCGAGTATTACACACTAAATAGGCACCATCGATTAAGATCTCTTTAATTAACCACAATAATAACATAGTTGAAGAAATAGAGAAAATACTATAACAAATCTATATTAACGTTACATGAAAATCATCCTGCAATAGGTTCCATCAAAATACCAGATAATAAATTAGTTATTCATAATAGTATGCATAACTACAATACTCGAATTCATAACCAATAATTAAAATAGGAAGAAGGAAGTGAAACACATGCAGAAGAATTCTCCCCTTTGCTCCTAGTGTGTTCTAGCCTCCTTAGGTCGAATCCCCTGGTCTAATGCCGGTCTCTCTCGGTCCAATACCCGTCAAAAGTGGCATTCTGAGGTCTATTTATATGTGTAAGAAAATACATAAATGTGTAGGCCAAGTCCTAGTCAAACCGGGAGACAAAATAAGCCTTTAAAGTTCGGAATGTGCTCGTCCTAACCTGGCCTCGTGAGGTTTACCGCCAGCTTGAGCTCGCCCCAGGCCTTGCGTCGCTAGCTCCAACGCAAGCTAAAGGCCTGGCGTCGCCAGATATAAAGCCTCCTATAGGTCTGGCTTCGCCAGGTATATAGCCCAACTTTCTCCTTTTCACTATTCTCGAGTACACTTTCAACTAAGTATTTTTTTTTCTTTACTTTCATCTCCAATTCACCTACATATAAAATAAATTTAATTAAGCACAAATAAAGTATAGTTTAGCATTAAACTACTTAAATGTAAAGTAAATAATGTACTAAAATATAGAATTATAGCCGAACATCAAATATACTTTATAGCCGAATATCATATATATATATATCAGGACATCTCATTCTCTTCTCATGTTATTGGAAGATTTAAGTCAAAAGTTGCTTGTGTTTTACTTCTGGATTTGCAAAGGAATTTACTTAACATGCTATACATTCTAAGGGCACATTATGTTCACAGGATGAGGTGAGAGCAGAATGTTTTGAGGTTACTCATTTTGTCATTTCGCCGTCTCTTGAACATTTAACGTGACTTATTTTACTTCATAAACTCACCCAATTTTGGTAATAACTTTATTCGAAGAAGGATTAGTGGCATTTTGATTGGTCATTTTTCTCAGTCTCTTGATCATTTGAGATGACTTATTTTGCTCGTTAAACTCAATTGCGATATTAACTCATACTAAACACTATTTGAAGGAGAATTAGTGATTTTTTGAGGTGGCTATGTAAACACCTAATGTTTGACCCGTACAACTTTTAAAATATATACTGATTTTTATTTTTGATAAGATTTAGCCTATTTTTCACCTTTAATCTAATAGTAGAACATAAAATTCTAAAACACAAAAATATATATATATATATATATATATATATATATATATATATATATATATATATATATATATATATATAATAGTTTCAAGTCTATTTTAATTTGAGGTTAATTAGTATTTTATATAGTAATATTTTCACCTATTTTTATCTATTTTTATTTTTATATAATCTTGAAAAATACCAAAAATAGTTTCACAATATAATATTAGTTATTTTAATTAATTAGAGCTAGTTATGTATTTTATAGTATAGATTTTACATTATTTGTAAAAAAAAAAGGGCGTGACAGCTCTGGAGACTCTATTGGGGAGTTGCAGGTTCGAGCTGATACTTGATCTTGTTGGCTTTTAGGATATTCAGTGAAGGTGTTTGTTTTCTTTATTTACTTTGTTTATTTGGTTTGTTTGTCTTATTTTCGATTTTGTTGGCTATTTGTTTATCGCTTTTCCTTATATGTTTATTGCTTTATAAATGTCATCGTTTACATAACCATGGCTCTTCTTTCTGCAACAAGTCTTCCGGAGTACATTTGAGTGTACACGGATCTTTTGTGAGTCACCCGTGTCTTTCGGGGGTGGTGTGGGAGCGTGGAGTGGGCGGACAGCTAGAGCAGTAACCATCGACCACGTGCCACCCCGAATCGCCTTGTCTAGTGAACCCTCAATCTTAGGTAAGCCTTTTGGTCATTCTTATTTGCATCATGTCATTTAGACCTAGCAGGGCTCGGTTCTAAGCACCGTAAAGGAGGCCTCTCCAAATTATGTCAAAGTGGGCCGTGGCCCAAAAAGACATCTAATCATCCCTATGTGTTACATGCTGCATTCCTTAAGGGTAAAAAGGTCATTCGGCAGTCCAGTATTTGTTGGGTACGGATGAGAATAAAAGAGGGTGAAATATAAAATGAAGCAAGTAGGACCCACTCACATTTTTCTTTCATATTTTTCAAAAAAAAAAATTGAGAAATAAGAAAATTCAAAAAGATTTTACATTTTTCATCATTTTTCAAAAAAGAAAAAAAATACAAAAAACATGTTCTCTCCAAATCAGTTTTTTATTTTTATTTTTATTTTTTTAAAATTCTCTCCCGTATCCAATCTTCTTGAACTACGCATACCTGCTTCACATATTTCGGGGCGGGATACGTAGGTCGTCCACAAAGGGTCTGGTCTTCCTCCTCTTCCTAGTTAGTCTTAGGTTCTTGGCTTCGAGGGTTGTAGCCAAATCTTGCTGTTTAACCATATTTTGCCACAAGGGCCTTTTTTGTTTTTTGCAATATATGGATTGGAATATATGGCTATTCTCTCAAAATAGTTTGTTATCCTATGTCTTAGAACCATGTGTCTACACCAAGGTGTCCTTTCAGTTTTAAGGTTCTTTCCTGTTGAATTTGTATGTCTAGCCACTTTGGCCACATCGGCCATTCTTGTAAAATATGATCATTTTTGCGAAGGTGGTTCATTGACCCATGTCTCAGAATCTTGAGTTCGCAACTAAGTGTCCAACTACCTTAAGGTCCATCCTTTTTGAGCTTGTATCTTTAACCACTTCTAGTCATATCGGTCATTTTTGCAAAAATTGATCATTTCATAATTAATTTTGGGTCATGGTTATTGAGAGTCTGAATCCATATACGTCTTAGTGAGGCATTTTTCATGCATTAGAGGTTAATCTTCTTAAGTTTACACTTCTAGCTACCCTTGGCCACATAGGTTATTTTGCAAAAATAGCATAATCATACCTTGCATGTGTCCAATAGGAGGTGCCATAGTGGCTTGAGTCACTAATCTTATTTAATCTTATTATTCTTATTCAGGTATGTATTCATTTTCCAGAGCTCGAGCATGGCACATACCCGAAGACCATCGCATTTGAGAGCTTGTTTGAAGAAACTTTTTATATTTTACGTCTGTTTTCATATTTTCTTTTACTTTCTTGCCCTGTATAGTAGTTTTGAGTCTTTTAGGTGGTGTAAGAGTTTGTCCAGTCTTTTTTCGTCGTACTTTCCATTTGTATTTGCAAAATAATATATATATATATAAATGAAAAAATCCAAAAAGATTTTTGTTTTTTAAGTTTATTTTGTCCATCACTTTTGCAGAACTACGCTTGGTCTGACTCATGTGGAACATGATATGTAGGTAACCTACATAAGGTTCAATCGAATCTTTATTAAAGAAAAAAAGAAGAAAAAAGAGAATAAAGTTGTGGGACGTGAGGGGTGAGAGAAAGAAAATAGTGATAATTAGAAAGAAAATAGAGGAAGGAAAATGAGTAAGCCAAGAAGTGCTAGAGAAGAAAGAAAAGAGAAGATTGAAATTAAAAAAAAATTGGGATGATGCCAAATGACCTTGTGACCCTTGAAGTCATTCTAGAACCGTTAGTTGTAGCTAGGTGCATTGCATGCAATGTGATTTCTGTCTGATAAATGCCATAACGCTAACATGTTAGATTTCTTTTGCTCCTCTTTGGTACTTTAGTTATATTATAATAGAAGATGGTTAGTTTGTGGAATTCTAGAGAGTCATCCTTACAACACAAGGCCAAAGATCAAGGTAGCCATGGCTAGAAAAGACTTGGACACAAGTGTTGTCGATCCACCTAAGGAGATTGTTGAATCAAAGCCTGAGTTGAAAGAAGATGTCCTAAGGTTGAAAGGACAGATGGCCAAAATGTACCAAACCTTGATTGGTGGGAGTCTTCCACCATTATTTTCCACTAACTACAACGAAAGCCTCGTCACCTTTTCGCCACTGTCACAAATTCAGATTCCCACTACTGCCGATATTTCCCCAAAACCTTTTCACACTCCAATCCCAAAACCACCTCATATCCCGCTCCTTTGACCACTCATATTTTTGTAACTCCTCCACCAGCTATTTTTTCTCGACCCTCTAGCGAGACTGTGTTCAAAGATCCCGATGCCCAACACTATGTTCCAGAACCAACTTTCAAGGTCTCGAATCCATACTGTTACAGTCCTCATTTTGAGCCTCCCGGTAAAACTGTAAAGCCTGATAAGATAGTGGAGCAAGATAAGATATCCAGGAAGGTGAAAATATTAGAGCAGTCTTTAAGAAACATGCAAGGGATATGGAGCCAGGTAGGGGTGACAATTTGAGCCCAAACACATCCAACTCGCCCAACCCGTCCAGAGATTAATGTGTTGGGCTACAAACATATTATCTCATGGGTCAATTTGGGTTGAGCCCAAGTTAACCTATTATTTTTTATAGCCCATTCTCACCCATTAAGCAGCCCAAATACAACCCACGAATCTCACCCAAAATAAAGGGATCTCAACCTAACTTATTTAGAAATTTACTTAGTAGCCCTAGTTTTACTCTTTTTTTTTTGTATTTTTAATTTTTTGTACTTTTGTTATTCTGCACCATCCACCCACCCCACCCCCACCCTGCAGACCCCCTATATATATATAGTGACCAATCTTTCTGTGGAGGCGGCGACGGGATGGTAAGGCTTTGAAGCCAAGCAAGCAGCTATTAGAAAGAAGTAGAAGCTATAACAGCAGAAGGGGAGAAAAGAAATGACCTAGGAGGTATCCTATTTTGAACACAAATGGCATCAAACCTCATTTTCTTCTTTTGTATTCTACTTATAGATAGTCTTCAGAAGAATGGTTGGTTGCATACCTGCTATAAGGGGGTGGCCCACTGAATTTATCTCCAACTAATTTCATTTTAGTTTCGTTGCGGGCCATAGCTCCTTTTGATTCTATTTGATCTTAGTCAAACTCTATTTGCTAAATAGAAGCACATTTATCGCTTCAGCGGCGAGCTCCATGCGTGAGCAGCGACTAAGCAACATCCAATCTTTCTTAACACTTTGTACGGTTCAAGGCCCCTCCTCTACGGAAGGGTACAGAGACAAGGCCTTTGATCCAACTCTTTTTTACATAAAGAAATGAAAATCCAAATCCAAATATATATATATATATATAT
>MU780736.1:130371-194097 GCA_026770625.1 Nicotiana glauca
AAAACAAAAATCCATGGAAATTAGAAAATAAGAATAATCTACTTATAAGTAGTTGGATACTTTTAGTGATGTGAGGTTTTTTGGAAAAAACTATACAAGCTTAATCTAAAATGAATAATATCACATATTATTAAAAGTATCTTTGAACCGTTTTGATCCAACAATAAAGGAGTGGTTGCGGTTTATTTACCCTCAACCAAATCGCTAAGTATCGTTGATTTGAAACCAGATGATTAATTACAACACACACATTACAGATGGTGCACGAAGCTTACATTGAATGACGCATGCACCATTTATTATGTTGAAACCAAACAAAGTTGTTTGTTTATTCTCATTGACTCTCAAAACAAAGTTAAGTGGCTACTTGTTTCTAGCATTTAAAATTTAAACAACAAAAATAAAAATATTGAAACCTTATTGACATCATCATTCAAATTAGACAAAAGATCATTAGCAACATATCACTAAACATTGAAAAGTTTTTCGCACTGAGAAGAAAATTGACTTAAATTTATCATGATAATCATTTGAAGAATATATGTCAATGCTATTCAGAACTGAAGTACCAAGTTGTTGCAAAATTATTTATTTGTTTGTTGTCTTTTTCTGATCACGACCCATGATCATGTGCAAAACACTTTTTTTTTTTAATGAAAAAAGGTTAGACCGTAGTTAGTAGTCCTTCTGCATGCGCGATAATGTGACCAAAAACAAAACAAACCGCTCTTGGAAGAAATAAATGAATTCAATTATTTTTGGCAAACCCCAATAGGATTTTACGTGTATTCACAACAAAAGATAAATTAAATAATACTTTCTACGATAATATTTATCAAATTTACAGTAGACGGAATTGTACGTTGGCTCATAATAAATTTCAGCTTCACATGTACTCATTATATGTATGTTCTAGCAATGAATTGAATGACAAAATATATTGTGGAAAATATGTAAAAATATGCAGGACACAATATAGTTGTGTTTTGTAATGTAATAAACGGAAAATCACACTTAATTATGTCTCAATCTTAGTAAGTTGGGTTAACCATATGGTACTAGTAAACTTCTTTTCAATCCAAAAGATTAAAATACCTGGTACTAGTTGAAGCAAAAAACAAAAGCGTAAAAAAAAGAAATAAGAAGCATTTGAAAAGAAAGTGCGAAATACCAAAAGCTTTGTCTTCCACCATATTAATGTTGTCTAATCAGCCCCATGAATCATCTCTCTATAGCCATTGAATATTCATGCAATTAAGCTCCAGATCAAGCTTAATCATATCTATTGCCAAAGCTCCTGTTTTTGTTCTTTTCCTTTTTAATAGTTCGTGAATGACAAGAAAAAACCACATATATAGGGTTAAATGTCTAAGCAAAAAAATCAAAATTTTAGTGATATGGTTGCACATTCATTCAAGAAAAGCTTGATGCTTAATTAATTATATGCTTATTGAAATATTTTCGGTTAATTATATATATCGCAATATCCACTAAATGATGAATACACACATTAGGAAATCGAGGGTTAATTTCATGTATCTGCTTTATCTACTATAACAATACCAAAGTAACAAAATTTATTATGTCACATTAACTAGATTGAACTTGCCTTAATTCACATTGCAGAAAGTTATAAAACTACTTTTCGTCACATTAAGATAACTAAATATGTGTACATTAGTCAAAATATAGAAATGCTGATTGGTTTATGGTAGGTTACTCCACGTTTGCGCTTCACCACTGTAAAAGATATCCCATCATGCAAGAATAATATCGACTTCCCATACATTTAAACAAAGGGCATTAAGAATATTTTAAATAAAACAAAAAGATAAGGAAAAACAACTACAATATAGAAATTAAAGGGGTAGAATTTTTGTTTTTCTGTAGAAGTGAACGACTTCTATATGATAATCGAGATTTTTTCTTGTATTAAAAAGTTTTTTGTCATCTCTAGTTAAAAAATTGAGTAGAGCGACAATTATTATTTTCATTTCTGACGTAATATATACAAAGTGGCAAAGCCCTAATATAGTAACAGACATGTCAAAATCCAGTATCAAAAATTTCTGAGCGATTGGCAAATAGTTCAATTATGTTAACATGACAAAAAATACTATTGACTTTTAATATTGTAGTGCCGAATAAGGTTTAGTTAATTTTTTGTGATAAAAATAGTTTAGCGACCATACATGAAATTAATCAAAAAATTTAAGCTAAATCCATTTTATTAGAGAATAATCGTATTTGGTTAAAGCAATTTGCATTAGCTAGCTAGATTATGGCATGATTATATATGTTTATTGTAAAAAGTCGTGGAATTTATTAACTTATCTAACGCCGGCATAGCTACAATATCAAATGATTTTAGCAAGGAGAGAACAAACACAAGGTATATGAATACACATATAATTCAAATTAAAGGCTACTCCCTCCGGTCCAAAATAAGTGATTTTCTGGATGTTTTCACACATATTAAGAAATCTACCTTTTAGCATTAATTAGCAATGGAATTGACCATATTAACATTTACTATCCCACATAAACACTCCTAACACATATTCCAACATTATTTACTCCAAGGACAATGTAGGAAAAAAATAATTAATTCATTCTTGAAATCTGAAAAAATCACTTATTTTGGACCACAAAAAAAAGGCCAAAAAATCACTTATTTTGGACCGGAGGGAGTACTTTTTATCGAAACACGGCTGCGCTTCTAGCAAGAAAGTAAAATGTGAAAGAAATGAAAGATTCAGTCTTTAGAAGCACAAGTCATTTCAGCAAAGACTTTGTGATGATCATTAATTAGTGAAGTTTATCTTTGAGGAATATTCCATTGCTAAATTCACTTAAAAAGGAACCACCAAAAGAAATAAATCATGATCAAGTCAATGCAAGTGTTGAAAAACAATTGAAGCTTTGAATATTAGAATCAAAGAAAGTTAATAATATTCAAGTATTAGATAGCTTTTGAAACCCTACTTCAAGATAATATATTTTAATTGCTTCGGAGGTCTTAATACTTCTATCTTCTTTTAGTTTATTGAAGGGTCATTTGTCAGTTTGGCTCCACCTTAATGTTGTTTATTCATTCAAAAAATTCTAACAGTGCTTCTTGTCATTTCAATTTTACTTTTTTTTATTTTTTTATTGGGGGGATTAGAATTTTTTTTTTCTTCCTTATTTTTGCCTTATCATAATTACCTTACTTTCTTTAATGCACTAATATAACTAATCATTAAGGTACATGCAAATAACAAGGTTTATCATAAGTTAATAGAGTTTGCGCCGAAGAAATAATAACCACTAGTTAATAAAGGTTTAGGTTTGTATGGTTGGCTTGCAAGTGGAAAATATAATGATGCACTTAACTAACATAACAATAGTAAAATATACAATTGAAAATGCAAATGTTTTGATGAGTTAGTTAAGTAGATATTAATGTTGTTACTCGCAGTCGCACCACGGACCACTATCATCTTCATTCAAGAATCCAAAACATAAACTTAGAGCACTAAAGATCTAAATTCTAATTTCTATACTAATAATCCTATAAGCTCGCCACTCATTAGCAAGGAGAGTTAATTGATACCCTGTTGTCGAAAAATTATACTGTATGAATATATAGGTTAATTTTTATTTTATTTTTATGTGTATATACTATATGTTAATTTTCCTTGATTTGTTCTCATACTTATTTTTTTATATTTTGACTCCCCTTAATGAAAAATTTGGCTTGGGCTCCGCTACTGCCTATAAATGTTCTATAATATGCAAACTTACAGAAATAATAAGTCTGGTATGAAAAAAATGACTTCGGTCATTTATGAGCAGAAGTTGCTTTCCTTGCCATAATCCTAACTTTTAGTCATTCTAACCCGTCAATCAATATCAAGATATTATTACAAAATTTTAATGCCCAAAATAATAGCATTATTCACTTACCCTATTTTACATCTGTGCAGTTATCATAAGTCACATACTCTTACACCTAATCAACTCTGAATACCATAGAACTATGGCCAAAAGGAAAATATTTTTCATAAAATAATATTTTTCTCGCACATTTTCTTCTTCAAATCACTCTCTACATATGCGTAGAATTAAGGTTATGCATAACAGCCGATCAACTTTATCATTTGTTCAACTATTCTGCCGCTTCTTGCTAATTAGTATGAACACTTGAATAGAATGAAAATTGTATCTCTTATTGAATACATAAATGATTTTAAATACAAGTTACACTAACCAATTTTATGAAGTTTTATGTAAACCAAATAACTAAAGAATCCTATCTAAATTAAAAGGATAACTCTGAAGAACAAATTCTGATACCATCTAAATTAGAAGACAAATTCAATATGATCTAAAGAGATAAATACTAGAAACAAACTGATAACTTCTAGTAACAAGGATTGTTGGTCGAATATGACTCCCTTAAGATAGACTATGTGTCACTAAGCCTAACTTGAACAAATTGCGGTCAAAGACCGATTTGGCAAGTGTTTAGTGAGAGTATTACCTAGTTGGTCAGCGGAATGAACATGAACAACTCGAACCACCTTGTGTTCAATGTGGTTGCACACAAAATGAAAGTCCAGCTCGACATGCTTCATGCGACTATGAAGGTCCGGATTCTCGCTAAGATAAGTGACACCAATGTTGTCACAGTAAATTTGTTTACCTCGAAAATACGAGTAACAATTAAATTTGATTTGTGGTTTTAAAGATATGTGACTTAGTTCAATACCAATTAATAACCAAGAAATATAAAGTAGCGGTGAAAAAGGCAAGTGAATCAAACCAATATTACTTGACACTGGTGACCTCGAGACGGGCTAAGAGCAATAAAGTAAAAAAAGTAAAGTAAGAACAATAGAGCTAAAGGTGTCACAACCCGAAATTTCTACCATCGTGAGTCGTGATGGTGCCTACTCGTAGAAGCTAGGTAAGCCACACATTTAGAATCCATAAATACTTTTGTTTTAAATTCATTTATACCAATTTAGTTAACAGGAAATAAATAATTAAACAACAGCGGAATTCGTAATTTATCGGAAGACTTAAACGAAATAAACCAAAATAATAAAGAAAATCCACATATGCCACTGCCCAGAATTGGTGTCACAATATTCACGGACTACTAAGAGTACTAAATACAACAGTTTGAAGGAAAAAATGACATTGTTTGTCTCGAAACATGAGATAACAGAATGAAAGGTAAGATAGAGGAGACGTCGGACCTGCGGACGCCTGCAAGGCTACCTAGGTGTCTCGGTGGACTGAACATTAGCTCCCGAACTACTGCTCCTTTTCGGTACCTGGATTGTGCAAAAGAGCACAGAGTGTAGTATCAGTACAACCGACACCATGTGCTGGTAAGTGCCTGGCCTAACCTCGACGAAGTAGTGACGAAACTAGGACCAGACTACCAAATAAACCTGTGCAGTTATATAATATATAGCGGAAAGTGAAGCAAAAATAAGCAAGTAGAGATGGGAGGGGGAAACATGCTTCGGGGAATAACAGGTAAAAATAAAATATCAAAAGAACTATAAAGGAATCAAAATCCAACCCCTAACAAGAGTAAGGAAGACAAGGAAGATTTCACTTTTTTTAACGTCTTGTGGTAGGCGTACCACCCGCTCCTACATCATTATATCTTTGATGCGGCGTGAAACTCGATCCGTATATAATATTGTTGCAGCGTGCAACCTGATCGATAGATAATATTGTTGCAGCGTGCAACACGATCCATATACAATATTATTGCGGCGTGCAACCCGATCCATATATAATATTATTCCAGCGTGCAACCCGATCCATATATAATATTATTGTGGCGTGCAACCCGATCTATATATAATATTGTTGCGGCGTGCAACCCGATCCATATATAATATTGTTGCGGCATGAAACTCGATCCATATATAATATTATTGCGGCGTGCAACCCGATCCATATATAATATTGTTGCGGCGTGCAAATCGATCCATATATAATATTATTGCGGCGTGCAACTCGATCCATATATAATATTTACAATTATAACGAGAGTCCCGAGAAGGGATCAATAAGGTCCACACTATCCCGACAAGGGATTCGATAGCATAAGTAATTACGTCTCGGCAAGGGAGAAACAGCTATAACCACACTTGTTCCAACATCTAACTACCACATCTATAACCAACTTGTTACAACATCTAACTACCATAACTATAACCAAACTTGTTACTACACCTAACTCCTCAGCTATAACCAAACATATTAGAATACCTAACTACCTCAGCCATAACTATAGTCCTTACTCAACACAATGAATCATTAAACTAAGTATCCGTAATATCAATTAAGAACACAGTGCAAGGGAACCACAACTCGACAATAGCCAGGGAAGGGACAACATAATGATCTTTTCTCTTTCTCACCTTTACTTCACAATTCACTTCACAACTCGAGCCAATGCTCTAGAGGTTCAATTATCACTTATACTTTCGCAATACGTTCTACAACTGGAGCCAACGCTCCTTAATATTCATAAGTCACAATTCTTTACATAACTTTACACAACAAATAGAAATACTCACCAAGGCATGAATAATACAACGAAGTCAGGAAAATCAAAATATAAGACTCACGGTCATGCTTGAGACCAACGTATAGATACTCGTCACCATGCCTATACGTCGTACTCGAGAATTACCACATAGAAAATAAGACTCAACTCCTAATCCCTCAAGCTAAGGTTAGACCAAACACTTACCTCGAACTTTCATGGCCCAGTCAAGCCTCGAACATCGTTTTTCCTTTTGAATTTGGCTCCAAATCAATTATATCTATACATAAATGACTCCATAACATCAATAAATGCTAAACAATTCGAACCCAATGCCTAATTACAGCTTTTCCATCATTTTTCCAAAAACTCAAAAATCGATCCCGGGCCCGCTTGGTCAAAATACGAGGTTCGGACCAAAATCTAATCAACGATTCACCCACGAGCCCGATTATATAATTTGTTTTCAAATTTGACCCCAAAACGAGGTCTAAATCAAGAAAGATTAAAAAGCCCTAGATCTACCCAAATCCCTCATTTTCTACCCTTAATTACATGTTTTAGGCCTAGAATTTCAAAAGATGTTGATGGAAAATGAAAGAAATGAGTTAAAGATTACTAACCCACGAGTTAATGGTGAAAAGATGCTTCAAAAGTCGCCCTAGAATCTTGGAGAAGAAGAAGTTTTTGAAGTCTTGTGAAAATCCCGAAATGGTTCTGTTTTGGAGTTTTGCAAAAAAAAATAACTGTTCGAATTAAACCTACGCGTTCACGATGGGACCCTTTTGTTCGTGATGGTCCAGTTCTGAAGACCTTTGCGTTCGCAACACTGCAGCTCGCGTTCGCGGAGAGTTATCTCCTTGAGCCTCGCGTTTCGTGTCCTTAAGGTCATGTTCGCATAGATATAGTACCCCATACCCGCCCAGGCTCACTTTTGCATTCGCGTTTGCGAAGCCAGGGATGCGTTCGCGAAGGTATAACCCCCGCTGCCTCGCGTTCACGACCTGGTCAACATGTTCGCATAGAAGGAAATCTCCTTCAGCTAATTTTACTCATCGCATTCGCGAGGGCTCTCCCGCGAACGCGAAGAAGACCATCCCATAACTGGATTCTGCAATTTTCATAAGTCCAAAACCACTCGAAAACACTCCCGAGTCCTCGGGGCTCCTAACCAAACACATGCACTAACTCAAAATTATCATACGAACTTATCCGTGCGATCAAATTGCCTAAATAACCTCATAAACAAGGAATCAAACCTCAAAATCATAAATTTTCCCAAAACTTCATCAAGTTTCAATTTTTAGAACTTTAAGTATGAAACACGTCAAAAGACGTCCGATTTTAACCAAACTTTACAGGAAGGACTTAAAACATATATAAGACCTGTACCAGGCACTGGAACCAAAATACGGGCCCGATACCAACATGTTCTAATCAAATATCATTTCAATTTTCCTTAACAATTTTAGAAAAACAATTTCTTTTCAAAATTCATTTTCAGGCTCGTGACCTCGAAATTCAATTCCGGGTATACACCCAAGTCCCATATTTTCCTACAGACCCTCCGGGATGGTCAAATCACGAGTCCAGGTCCGTTTACCCAAAAATTTGAGAAAAGTCAAATTTATTCATTTTAATATCAAAACTTAGCATTTTCACAGAATTTCATATTTAAGATTTCCGGCTACGCGCCCGGACTGCGCATGCAAATTGGGGCAACTCTGCATGACGCTTTCAAGGCCTCGGAAGCACAAAATTCATTTAAAACAGGTGATGACCCTTTGGGTCGTCACATTATTCACCTTTAAAACAACCGTTCATCCTCGAACGAACATAAGAAAGAAGTGCCTGAGTCGGGGAAAAGATGAGGATAACGGCTCCGCATATCAGACTCGGACTCCCAGGTCGATGCCTCACGAGGTTGACCTCTCCACTGAAAACGAACAGAAGGGGAAACTCTTGGATCTCAACTGACGAACCTGCCGGTCTAAAATAGCTACCGGCTCTTCCTCAAAAGACAAGTCCTTGTATAACTGGACCGTGCTGAAATATAACACGTGGGCTGGATCACCGTGATACCTCCAAAGCATGGACACATGAAACACTGGATGTACGGCTGATAAGCTCGACAGCACCTCCCCCACTCGATAGAGAATCTCAAACGGACCAATGAACCTAGGGCTAAGCTTGTCCTTCTTCCCAAACCTCATCACGCCCTTCATAGGCGACACTCGGAGCAATACCCGCTTACCAAATATAAAAGCCACTTCTCGAACCTTGCAGTCTGCATAACTCTTTTGCCTAGGCTGAGCTGAACAAAGCCTATCCTGAATGATCTTAACCTTGTCTAATGCCTCCTGAACCAGATCCGTACCCAACAACCGAGCCTCTCCCGGCTCAAACCATCTATCCGGAGGCCGACACCCCCTACCATATAAAGCCTCATAAGGAGCCATCTGGATGCTCGACTGGTAGCTATTGCTGTAGGCAAAATCTGCTAAAGGCAAGAACTGATCCCACGAACCTCCGAAGTCAATAACACAAGCTCGGAGCATATCCTCCAAAATTTGAATAGTCCGCTCGGACTCCCCGTCCATCTGGGGATGAAATATTGTGCTTAACTCAACCCGTGTGCCCAACTCTTGCTGAATTGCTCTCTAAAAGCGCAAGGTAAACTGCGTACCCCGGTCCAAAATGATAGATACAGGCACATCATAAAGGCGAACAATCTCCCGAATGTAGATCTCAGCCAACCTCTCAAAAGAATAGGAGACTGCCACAGGAATAAAATTTGTTGACTTCCTACTAAACGCATCTGCTACCACATTGGCCTTTCCCGGGTGAAATAAGATGGTGATATCATAATCCCTCAAGAACTCCAACCACCTTCTCTGCCTCAAATTCAACTCCTTTTGCTTGAACAAATACTAAAGACTCTTGTGATCAGTAAACATCTCACATGCCACGCCAAATAGATAATGCCTCTAGATCATCAATGTGTGAACTATGGCTGTCAACTCCAAATCATGAACTGGATAGTTTTTCTCATGAATCTTCAACTGCCGCAAAGCATAGGCAATGACCTTGCCATCCTGTATCAACACTGCACCAAGGCAAATACGGGAAGCATTACAATACACTGCTTAAGGCCCTGAACCTGTGGGCAAAACCAACACCGGTGCCGTAGTCAGAGCTGTCTTGAGCTTTTGAAAGCTCCCCTTAGACTCATCCGACCACCTAAACTGGGCACCCTTCTGGGTCAACCTGGTCATCGGGGCTGCAATAGATGAAAACCACTCCATGAACCGACGATAATAGCCTGCCAATCCCAAGAAACTCCAAATCTTTGTAGTTGATGCTGGTCTAGGCCAGTTCTCGACCGCCTCAATCTTCTTTGGGTCCACCTGAATACCCTCTGCTGATACAACGTGACCTAGAAATGCAACTGAACTCAGCCAGAACTCACACTTGGAGAACTTGGTATATAACTGACTATCTCTCCGAGTCTGAAGAACCACTCTAAGGTGCTGCTCGTGCTTTTCCTGGCTGTGAGAATATATCAATATATCATCAATGGAGACTATCCCGAACGAATCCAAATAAGTTCTGAATACTCGGTTCGTCAAATCCATAAAAGCTGCTGGGGCATTTGTCAACCCGAATGACATAACCAAGAACTCATACTGCCCGTACCGAGTGCGGAAAACTATCTTAGGGACATCGGATGCCCTGATCCTCAACTGATGGTTTAGCCAGATCACAAGTCAATCTTGGAAAATACCCTGGCACCCTGAAGCTGGTCGAACAAATCATCAATCCTCGACAATGGATACTTATTCTTGATCGTTACCTTATTTAATTGCTGGTAATCAATACACATTTTCATCGATCTGTCCTTCTTCTTGTCAAACAACATCGACGCACCCCAAGGAAAAACACTTGGTCTAATGAAACCCTTCTCAAGCAAATCCTACAACTATTCCTTTAATTCTTTCAACTCAGGCGGTGCCATACAATACGACAAGATAGAAATGAGCTGGGTGCCCAGTATCAAATCAATACAGAAATCAATATCAGTGTCGGGTGGCATACCAGGCAGGTCTGAAGGGAAAACATCAGGGAACTCACGAACAACAGGCACATAATCAATAACGGGAACCTCAACACTAGAATTACGAACATAGGCTAAATAGGCCAAATACCCCTTCTCGACCATATGCCGAGCCTTCACATATGATATAACACTGCGGGTACAATGACCAGGAGTCCCTCTCTACTCTAAATGAGGCATAACCGGTAAAGCTAAGGTCATAGTCTTGGCATGGCAGTCCAAGATAACGTGTTAAGGTGATAACCAGTCCATCCCAACATAACACTGAATTCATTCATGTCCAGAAGAAGCAAATCTACACGAGTCTCAAAACCTCAAATCACCACTATACATGAACAATGGACACGATCCACCACAATAAAATCACTAGGCACGACCGGATACAGCGCAAAATAAAATTGAAGCTTCTCTACCACCAACCAGAACAATACCTGTACCTCTACCTCTAATACCTTTACCTCCACCTCTAGCATCTCTGCCTCCACCTCTAATAACTCCACCTCCACCTCTAATACCACTACCTCCCTCTAAGTGATGCGGAGAAACTCTTCCAGAAATAGCTGCGTCAACTGCTCCCAAGTCGAAGCTGGCAATTCGGTTGGTCTAGCCAAGCAATAATCTCTCCGCCAAGCTTTGGCGGATCCAAACGAGCATCGATACCATTAGTCTCAACTATCCCCATGTTTCTGAGAACCTCATGAAAGTTGTGTTGAAAATTCTGGGGATCCTCAATAAATGCACCGCTGAATGTAATAGTAAAGAGCTTGAGAAACTTATCCAATCTCCACAAAACCTCCGATGACGTGGCTGATCTATCACCGTTCTGTGCTGCTTCTCGGCTGAAGAAGCAATACATGACCTCACCATTAGCGAAAGGACAAGAGTAGATGTTTCTAGCTAGCACTGTGAGAAGAAAATCACACGACAGGAAAGAATATAAGTGAAACATTTTTCCTAACTCTGTAGCCTCTAGGGATAAATACAGACGTCTCTGTACGGATCCCTTAGACTCTACTAAGCTTGTCTGTAAGTTGTGAGACCTATGTAACCTAAATCTCTGACACCAACTTGCCACAACCCAAAATTTCCACCCTCAGGAGTCGTGATGGCGCTTACACGTAGAAGCTAGGCAAGCCACACATTTAGAATCCATAAATACTTTTGTTTTAAATCCATTTTTACCTATTTAGTTAACAGGAAATAAATAATTAAACAACAACGGATTTATAATTTAGCGGAAGACTTAAAAGAAATAAACCAAAATAATAAAGAAAATCCACATATGCCTCTACCCAGAACTGGTGTCACAACATTCACGGACTAGTAAGAATACTAAATATAAAAGTTTGAAGGAAAAATAACACTGTTTGTCTCGAAACATGAGATAACAGAATAAAAGGTACGATAGAGGAGACGCCGGACCTACGGACACCTACAAGGCTACCTCGGTGTCTCGGTAGACTGAAGATTAGCTTCCGAACTGCTGCTCCTGTTCGATACCTGGATCTGTGCAAAAGAGCATAAAGTGTAGTATCAGCACAACCGACCCCATGTGCTGGTAAGTGTCTGGCCTAACCTCGGCGAAGTAGTGACGAGGCTAGGACACGACTACCAAATAAACCTGTGTAGTTATATAATATACAACGGAAAGTGAAGCAGAAATAAGCAAGTAGAGATGGGAGGGGGAAACATGCTTCGGGGAATAACAGGTAAAAATAAAATATCAAAAGAACTATAAAGGAATCAAAGTGCAACCCCTAACAAGAGTAAGGAAGACAAGGCAGATTTCACTTTCTTTTAATGTCTTGTGGTATGCGTACCACCCTCTCCCATATCATTATATCTTTGTTGCGGCGTAAAACCCGATTCGTATATAATATTATTCCGGCGTGCAACCCAATCTGTATATAATATTGATACGGCATGACACCCGATCCGTATACAATATTATTTTGGCGTGCAACCCGATTCTTATAAAATATTGTTACGGCGTGCAACCCGATCCATATATAATATTGTTGCGATGTGCAACCTGATCCATATATAATATTGTTGCGGCGTGAAACCCGATCCATATATAATACTGTTGTGGCATGCAACCCAATTCATATATAATATCGTTGCGGCGTGCAACCCAATCCATATATAATATTGTTGCGGTGTGCAACCCGTTCCATATATAATATTGTTGCGGCATGCAACCCGATCCATATATAATATTGTTGCGGCGTGCAACCCGATCCATATATAATATTGTTGTAGCGTGCAACCCGATCCATATATAATATTATGGCGTGCAACCCAATCCATATATAATATTATTGTGGCGTGCAACCTGATCCATATATAATATTTACAATTGTAATGAGAGTCCCGACAAGGGATCAATAAGGTCCACACTATCCTGACAAGGGATTTGATAGCATAAGAAATTACGTCCCGGCAAGGGAGAAACAACTATAACCACACTTGTTCCAACATCTAACTACAACAACTATAACCAACCTGTTACAACATCTAACTACGACAACTCTAACCAAACTTGTTACTACACCTAACTACCTCAGCTATAACCAAACCTATTACAACACCTAGCTACGTCAGCTATAACTATAGTACTTACTCAACATAAAGAATCATTAACCTAAGCATCCGTAATATCAATTAAGAACACAATGCAAGGGAACCACAACTCGAGAATAGCCCGCCAAGGGACAACATAATGATCTTTTTTCTTTCTCACCTTTACTTCACAATTCACTTCACAACTCGAGCCAATGATCTAGAGGTTCAATTACCACTTATACTTTCGCAATACGTTCTACAACTGGAGCTAACGCTCCTCAATATTCATAAGTCACAATTCTTTCCACAACTTTACATAACAAATAGAAATACTCACGAAGTCATGAATAATATAACAAAGTCATGAAAATCACAATATAAGACTCATGGTCATGTTTGACACCAACGTATAGATACTCGTCACCATGGCTATACACCGTACTCGACAATTACCATATAGCAAATAGGACTCAACTCCTAATCCCTCAAGCTAAGGTTAGACACAACACTTACCTCGAACTTCCACGACCAACTCAAGCCTCGAACACCACTTTTCCTTTCAAATTCGGCTCCAAATAAATTGTATTTATACATAAATGACTTCATAACATCAATAAATGCTAAAAAATTCGAACCCAATGGCTAATTATAGGTTTTCTATCATTTTCCCCAAAAACCCAAAAATGGACCCCGGGCCCGCTTGGTCAAAACACGAGGTTCGTACCAAAATCAATTCACCCATTCGCCCATGAGCCCGAATATAAAATTTGTTTTCAAATTCAACCCCAAAACGAGGTCTAAATCAAGAAAAATCAAAAAGCCCTAACACTAACAAATCTCTAATTTTCTGCCCTTAATTACATGTTTTAGGCCTAGAATTTCAAAAGATGTTGATGGAAAATGAAAGAAACGAGTTAAAGATTACTAACCCACAAGTTAATGATGAAACGATGCTTCAAATGCCGCCCTAGAACCTTGGAGAAGAAGAAGTTTGTGAAGTCTTGTGAAAATCCCAATATGGTTCTGTTTTGGAGTTTTTTTCAAAAAATAACTGGGCGAATTAAAGCTACGCTTTCGCGATGGGACCCTCACATTTACGATGGTCCTGGTCTGAAGACCTTTGCATTCGTGGAATAGCGTCTCGCGTTCGTGGATAGTTATATCCTTGTGCCTCGCATTCACGTCCTTAAGGTCGCGTTCGCATAGCTACAGTACCCCACCTTCGCCCAGGCTCATTTTTGCCTTCGCGTTCGCGTAGGTATAACCCTCGCTGCCTTGCGTTCGCGACCTGGTCAACGCATTCGCGTAGAAGAAAATCTCCTTCAGCTAATTTTACTTATCACGTTCGTGAGGGTTCTCCCGCGAACGCAAAGAAGACCATTCTAGAACTGGAATCTGCAATTTTCATAAGTCCAAAACCACTCCGAAACACCTCCGAAACACTCCCGAGCTCTCGGGGCTCCTAACCAAGCACATGCACTGACTCAACATCATCATAAAAACTTATCAGTGTGATCAAATTGCCTAAATAACCTCAAAAACAAGGATCAAACCTCAAAATCATGAATTTTCCCAAAACATCATCAAGTTTCAATTTTTAGAACTTTAAGTTCGAAACATGTCAAGCGACGTTCGATTTTAACCAAACTTTACAGGAAGGACTTAAAACATATATAAGACCTGTACAGGGTGCCAAAACCCAATTTGGCCATCGATATGAATATACAAGAGTTGCTGGTAATTGGCGATTCGGATCTTTTGGTACGTCAGGTTTAAGGATAACGGGGGCTACAAAAAAAACAAGATATTACCATACTTGTATAATGTGAAAGAATTGATGAAGAGGTTCACAAAGATAGAATTCAAACATGTTCCAAGAGTGCAGAACGAGTTCGCACACGCACTGGCTACCCTGTCAGCAATGATACAACATCCAGAGAAAAGTTTCATCGAAGAAGCCATAATCAACCAGCTTACTGCGCTCATGTTAAAGAAGAAACACACAAAAAACATGGTTCCACGACATCAAGGAATATTTGTCAAAAGAAGAATACCCTAAACAGGTGAACCATACAACAAACACAAACTGCCGAGGCTATCCTATCACTTGTTCCAAAGCGAAGGAATGTTGTATAGAAGAACTCTTGATCTAGGATTGTTAAGGTGTGTTGATGCAAAGGAGTCTTCCAGATTGCTCGAGCAGATACATGTCAGAACCTGCGGACCATATATGAACGTTTTTGTGCTAGCCAAAACGATACTTAGAGCGAGATATGTTTGGATGACCATTGAAACAAATTGCATCCGGCATGTCTAGAAATGACACCAATACCAGGTACATATAAACATGATAAAGGTACCACCAAATGAACTCAACGAAACAAGCGCACCTTAGCTTTTTGATGCCTGAGGAATGGATGTCATCAGTCCAATTGATCCCACTGCTTGAAACAGGCACCAATTTATTTTAATGGCTATCAATTACTTCACCAAATGGGTAGACGCTGCATCTTACGAAGATGTAAGCAAGAAAGTCGTCATAGATTTTGTTAGGGATCATATTGTTTGTCGATTTGGGGTTCCCGAGTCCATCATCACTGACAATGCCGCCAATATCAATAGTGATTTAATGAAAGCCATGTGTGAAACCTTCAAAATCAAGCACGAAAACTCTACAACATACATGCCTCAAATGAACGGAGCCGTAGAAGCTGCGAACAAGAACATCAAGAAGATACTAAGGAAGAACAATGGCACGAGAAGTTACCCTTTGACCTATTGGGGTACCATACGACAATCTGCACATCAACTAGGGTAACTCCCTATTTATTGGTTTATGGTATCGAAGCTGCCATTCCAGCTGATGTAGAAATTCCTTCTTTAAGAATCGTACAAGAAGCTGAACTCAATGATGCAGAATGGATAAGGAGTTACTATGAGTAACCAGCCCTCATAAATGGAAAAATAGTGAATGCAATATGTCATAGTCAGCTTTATCAGCATAGAATGTGCAAAGCTTTCAACAAAAGGGTCAGAGCAAGACAATTCACACCGGGGTAGCTAGTGCTGAAGCGGATCTTCCCACATCAAGGTGAAGCAAAACGGGAAATTTTAGCCAACTAACATGGTCCCTACAAGGTTCACATGGTACTAACATGAGGAGCACTAATACTTGTCACACCTCTGTTTTTCACACCACCCCCGGAAGGTAGTGTATAATGGAGTTTTTCCATTTTAAGTGACATTATTCGAAATTGAATTATTTATTTATCATTGTCGCCACTAGGGATAGTTTGTTTTCTAGTGTCCCAAGTCACCAGTTTATTTTGAATCCCAAATCGAGGAAGATTTCAACATTCCAAGTGAAGTCTGCGAACCAGAAATTCTGACTAAGGAATTTTGTTAACCCGATGGAAGGTGTTAGGCACCCCCGGATTCCGTGGTTCTAGCACGGTCGCTTAAACTATTATAATTGGCCTATTATCTGATTTAAAAACATGTTCCAACCTATAGTGCAATTTTAAATTATTTACCGCTTTTAATTAATGTGAAGGAAATTGAATGTCATTTAAAACATGTCTTTGGATTGTGTCATATGAAATGCACATGTAATAAGAAACACATTTTATTCAACACTGTAGGATTTGGATTTGGGTTACATGAAATACACATCTGAGTTTAAGAAGGTAAAATTATTAAATAACGTGCCTAAAAGCAACTAACGTGTTGTTAACTTTGCGAGGACCATGAAAATTTACTAAATGGAACGCCTCGAGTTCTCAGTATTTTAAACAGAATAATTAAAGAGGGCCACACATTTGTGATTTTATTTGGCGCGACGCACCTCAATTTTATTTTTTAAGGATCTCCTAAAATTTGGAGAGTCATGAGTTATCATTGTCTATTACTGCTCAACTTTTATCCTTATTAAAAGACATAATATTAGATATAGTTAAAGGCTAATTAATTAGATACAGTTAAAGGATCACGGGAGAAGTCATTAAGGCAAAAGGGTGGCTAGGACCACTACAAATGAATAGGATTGCCCAACGGGAAGGGAACAATCTAAATTTATTTAAAAGGACATCTAATCTTGGGCCTAACGGCTGGCCCAGATTCAAGTTAAGACAAAGTTTGTAAATGGGCCAGCGATTAGCCCAGTTTTGTAATCCAAAAGGGTCTGTGTTCCAAGTAATGATATAAACATGCATAGACATGTAATTTAATTAAGAACTCAGGTTTTTGATTGGCAGTCTTTGACACAAATTAAACCCAAACACAGTAGTCATATTCACACCTTTTTAAAAAGAAATTGCTTGGGCCTGAAGATGAGCCCAAACTCGAGCAAGTATGGCTTCCCAATAAGGGTAAGATCATTAACTCGATTCCGCTACTCAACGCACAGGCCAGACCTTTTAATTTCACTTTTCAAAGGCCAACCCATTTAGTTTCACTTTTCAATTACAAGCAATTGGACAAAACTCTAAGTCGTGACTATTGAAACATTGAATAAACATGCACATTATTGATTTATTCTTCAGAAAAAAAATTAATTTTTGAACTTATTAAAGAAATCCTTAAACTAGTTTTAACAGTTTGAGCAAAAGACACTTGGGATTGGTTGGCCATTGTAAAGCCACAATCCCGAAAATAGCTCTATGACCCGAAAGCTTATTACAAAAATAAGCAATGAAACACCACTCAAATGATCTTTAACAAGATGCACCTATTAATTATTACCTTCTACCCATTTTTCTCAAATAGCCTATTTGTTTGACCTAGCAAAACTGACTTGAGGTCAATACTTAACTTGTAAAAGAAAACGAGAGATCAGATGCAGTAAACTCCTTATTTAAACAAACATACATGACTGGTCCACACTATCTATCTAAACATCCTTTTCAGTCCAATTAGAACATTGTAACAAAACTATAAATCCTATAGCTAGTTAGGTAGGAACTATTACATTCAATTTCATGTCACAATCCTATTAATTACAGCCAACATAATGACATTCATTACACTAAACAAATTTTGAATCAAGCAATAGGGAAACAAAGGCATTAAACTGGAGAGTTATGACATGTTTAAGCCATTTTCATTTTTATTCTGCAAGTCAGAACTTCATTCATAGTTTTAAATTTAGGAATGTGTACCTGGAAATCAAGGTAAAGGAAATGGTGAGAATCAGCAGAGCAAAATGTTAGCAGCAGGTGAACAACCAGTTTCAACATAGCAAATTTAAGCAAAATAGTCTAGAAAATCAACTCCAATCCCAACAATGAACCAAAAGAACTCCCTAGACTTGATTTCAGTTAATTTCAGCTACCAGCTACTCAAAATTGTTTCAAACACTAGGAGAAATTTCAAACAACAGGACTCAATGAAACAATATCTTTTTAGAGTTTTCATTCGTTTGGATATTCAGGATTTTCAGTACTTGGAAATTCTATAGCTCTGATCTCTAAAATGTGATATTGGGGTCTATGTATTTTTGCTCTTCAAAATCTGACTTCAATTGCGAGGAAAGGATGCCCTTAAAGGAAAGAAAATAGGGCAACCTGCAGATTTTATTTTGCACTTTATCCCCCTGCCCCCCTCCCCCCCCTTAATTTCATTTTTTGCCAATTAGTCATTCACTTTCTGACTTGCTACCCAAGTTATAATGCAAAAAACCTGAAATTCAAATTAAAACCCCACACTAGAAGCTTATAGAGGCTTCCTATTTCTGTTACTGCAAGATTCCCTAACCTAAACTTCATAAACTACCGCCCAAGTACCCTGAAATTTACCTTGACGGACCAACCTCGGTGAAATTAACCCAAGACAAATCACACCTGGGCCTTTAACCAATTGGATTGACCCTTCTTTTCCTAAATGGGTCATAAAAAGTTACATGACTCAGACAACCCATTAGCCCAATTAAGATTCTGAACAAACTAATCGAAACGTAACCATTTTTGGCAATTTAAATCCTAGACTACTCAACCTATTAACCAGAACTGAATTAGTGAAATAAATCAATCGACTAGTGTCACTGATTAATGAAACCATATAAAACTAATCATGCATGAATAGATAATTGCAGAAAAACCAAAACAAAATGAAAATCAAACACGCTAAAACTAAAGAGGATGTTAAATGACGATTAGCCTGGATACGCAGAAGTAAAAAAGAAGAAGAAGATAGAAGGAAATAATAAAAGGAAGTGAAGAAAGAGTTCCTGAACACACCTGTCTAATATAGGTAAGTAAGAACCTGGAATCGACCCTTTCAATAGCCTTGTTATGGGTCGAATTAGACCTTAATCATGTGTTCTCGATGAAAACACGTGACTAAAGTCCAAATCAAACCCAAACTTCATCCAACTAATGGTTTGGGATTTTTAGGGATCAGACCTTCGAGCGGTTCAGAAGGGTTTTGAAGAAGACAGAGTGGGTATTTAGAATGAGTAGGGCTTGGGGATTATTTGGTGTTAGTTTGGTGGTGGTTGGTGATGGCGCCGCCATTGGAGAAAATAAGGGCAGCGCTAGAGTTTGTATTAATGATCTATAATTCGAGAAGGTCAGGCCGGATTTGATGGAAAGTGAATGGGGATTTGGAAAGAGGGGATGAGGAGATGCTTAGGTGTAAATTAGGGCATGATTGGAAGCCGGCCGCCGCCGTGGGCGATTTCCGGCAGGTGGCGGTTGAAGGCGGAGCTCGGCGGGGTCTCTGAAGAGTTGAGAGAGATGACTGGGTGGTTGGGGGGAACGTTTGGACATATAAATATTAATGACACTCCTAGTTCGAGACTGTCGGATCAAAATAAATCAATGGTTGATATTCCTCACCACGAAATGGGGTCGTTTTGATTAGAGGGGGACCTGGACCAGGCATCTGGAATGGGTTTGGGCCATTTCAGGGAGTTCAGATGGGTAAAAGAGGAAATTAAATTGGGCTTCGGGGAATTCAAATTGATTTAGCCCAAAACTAAAAACTAAATTAACTCTAAAAACTAAATTAACCTACCCAATTATATTAAGCTCTAATTAATAAGCAACACAAACTAACTAAATACCAATTTAAAGGAAAAACTAAACAAAATTCAAAGCTAAAATTAAAGAAAGAAAATAAATCAATTTTTGTGAATTTTGTATTTTTGTAAAACCCTAATTACTAATTAATCTAAAATATCTAAATGCAAATGCAATGCATATTTTTGTATTTTTTTATGAATTTATGTTAAATTAAAATTGCACACAGTAATGCAAATAAGGATGAAAATTATACAATTAAATCCTAAAAATCAAATCATTCAAAGAAAAATCCTAAAACTCAGAATTCGGTAGGAGTAATTCATGCGAGGCAAAAATCACGTGCTAACAGCTGCCCCTATTTGCTCGGAGACACGAAGGGTTTTTGGGAAAAGATAAATGAGCAATTATGAGGGATTTTTTACCAGCTTGGTACTCCATGAGAAGCATTTTTTTGAAAAATGTTTGACCGAACCTTGCTTCAAAGGTTGCCTACATATCTTTGTCTGTAAAGGAATCAGGTTAGTGTAGTTCTGGATGTTTTTGTATCTGGGACTACCAGAAGTTGTGATTTCAATGCTGATGCTACTGCTACTGCTTGATGACCTCCTTATTAGACCAAAAGGAAACTCAAAGCTAAGCTAGCTATGCCTATCAAGTACGAGTTACAAGATTCCTATCTATAAATCTCTAGAAGTTTGGTCTCGAGTCTTAGTTGATTTTTTCGTGGACCCCGATCTGAATCTTGATGCTCGCAAGCTATAGGTGCTGATTCATTCTTCAACTTTTGGATCAAGGCGGGACATGCGAAGCTTGTGACTTCGATCAAATTTGAGCAGTCCACGTACTTGTCCATTTCAAACACTTAGAGTTCACTTTTTTTTTGTTCTTTTATTCTTTTCCTTTATTATGGATTGAGACTCATTCTTTCAGTCATCTCGAATCCTGTGCCTTGAGGTAAAACCTATTCGGACACCAAAACAAACAAACGAACGAAACTTTTCTGCCCTAGTTTTCACTAGGAAAATTCTGTGAGTTATTCGCAACACAAATCTAAACTACTTTTCCATTGAAAGTAATAAAAATCAGGATCGTGTATCCTTGGGAATAAAGCCTTAAATTGGGACGATTACCAGGTTATGCTAGAAAATGACCGGGTTATGCTGGAAAAGAAAAAGATCCTCGCGTTTAGCCGGGGAGGTCTACGGCTTATGCCGGGATAAAAGAAACAGGTCCTTGGGTTATGTCATGGAGGTCCACGGGTTATGCCAGGATTAAAGAAAAAACTCCTTGGGTTATGTCAGAGAGGTCCACGGGTTATGCCGGGATTAAAAAAAGGCTCCTTGGGTTATGCTAGGGAGATCCGCAGGTTATGTCGGGATAAGAAAGAAAAATAGCTCCTTGGGTTATGCCAGGGAGATCTGTGCGTTATGCCAGGATAAGAAAGAAAAAAAAGGCTCCTTGAGTTATGCTAGGGAGATCCGCAGGTTATGCCGGGATAAGAAAGAAAAAAGGCCCCGTGGGTTATGCAGGGAGGTCCACGGGTTATGCCGGGATTAACAGAAAAAGTCTCCTTGGCTTATGCCAGGTAGGTCCACGGTTATGCCGGGATTTAAAGAGAAAAGGCTCCTTGGGTTATGCCAGGGAGATCCGTGGGTTATGCCGGGATAAGAAAGAAAAAAGGCTCCCAGGGTTATGCCAGGGAGATATGCGGGTTATGCTTGGATAACAAAGAAAAAAGGCTCCTTGGGTTATGCCAGGGAGATCCGCGTGTTATGCCGGGATAGGAAAAAAAAGTCTCCTTGGGTTATGCCAGGGAGGTCCACGGGTTATGCCGGGATAAGAAAGAAAAAAGGCTCCATGTGTTATGCTAGGGATATCTGTGGGTTATGCTGGGATAAGAAAGAAGAAAGGCTCCTTGGGTTATGCCAGGGAGGTCCACGGGTTCTACCTGGATTAAAAGAAAAGGGTTCCTTGTGTTATGCCAGGGAGGACCACGAGTTATTCCGGGATTAAAATAAAAAGGCTCACCGAGTTATACTAGGGAGGTCCACGGGTTATGTTGGGATAAAGAAAAAGGTTCTTGGGTTATGCCAGGGAGGTCCAGGGATTATGCTGGGATTAAAAGAAAAAAGATTCTTAGGTTATGCCTGGGAGGTCCAAGGGTTATGCTGGGATTAAAAGAAAAAAGGGGCTCCTTGAGTTATGCCAGGGAGGTCCATGGGATATGTCGGGATTGAAAGAAAAAACGCTCCTTGGGTTATGCCAGGGAGGTCCACAGATTGTGTCGGGATTGAAAGAAAAAAGGCTCCTTGGGTTATGCTAGGGTGGTCCGTGGGTTATGCCAGTATTCAAAGAAAAAAGGATCCTTGGGTTATACCAGGGAGATCAACGGGTTATGCCGGGATAAAAAAAGGCTCCTTGGGTTATGCCAGGGAGGTCCACAGGTTGTGTCGGGATTGAAAGAAAAAAGGCTCCTTGGGTTATGCTAGGGAGGTCCGTGGGTTATGCCGGGATTCAAAGAAAAAAGGCTCCTTGGGTTATGCCAGGGAGATCCACGGGTTATGCCGGGATAAAAAAAAGGCTCCTTGGGTTATGCAGGGAGATCCACGGGTTATGCCAGGATAAAAAAAAAGGCTCCTTGGGTTATGCCAGGGAGGTCCACAGGTTATTCTGGGATATCTACGGAATGGGGCCCTCTGCTATCATGATTTTGTATTTTTTCTTCTTTATTTTTTATTTTTTTATCTTCATTATTCTTTTCATTTGTTCGTAGAAAATACAAGAAACAATTTGGGGGGAACTTCCCTTTTTGGTCGGTTCCCTATTGCAAAGCTGTTTCAGCACTTGCGCACTTCTTTTCCCTTTTGGTTGCACCTGCTTTTTGCACGGTTGCATGAATTGCACCTGTTTCAAATTTTCAAACAAAGAACAATTGTTAGTTTGAAACGGTGGTTGGCTTTGTGTCCTTGATCGTCTCAATCGCTTGACCTCGGCCCAGCTTCTATCGAGAACCTCTGCTGCTTTTTTGTTTTGAAGATTAATATCTCTCTCAAACCGAAGAGCTCAACTTTTAAGTTTTCATGACAACTCGCCCGCGTGGGGTTTCGGCCCTTTCACTTTATTCTCTCTTTAGGACCTTTGTCCTTGATTTTTCTTTTCCTTTTCAATTACTTCGATTTCAGAGCATCAACCATCATGGGCAGTCAGGATTGACCTGACACACACGTTGAGGCTGGGTACATTTCTTTAGCTTTTGCTAGGCAGAGCCCTGTAACACCAATCTGTCCACCTTTGTTTGTATTAGTTTCGGGAACAGATTTAGACCGAAAGGGATTCAAGGAAAAAGTAGACAAAAGGCAAGAAAATAAATTTAAAGAGAATCGTCCATTTAGGGGAGAAAAGAAGGACTTATCTGGGGTGCATGCAAGCTTCAAAATAGACATGGCATGCTTCTTGGATTGGATGCCCGACCCGCACAAACCTTCCCAACTTCTCATAAACTCAATTGTCCCATTTTCAAAATGTTCCCATTTTCTTCTCATCGTCGCCCGATAGTGCTCTTTACAAGTTTTCACTAAACAGACTCTATCATTTTCAATTTCTCTACTCATCGTCGCCTTATGGTGCCCGTAGGTTTTCACCGATAAGACTCTCTCATTTTATTTCTCTCACTTTGATTGCATCAGATTACAAAAATGGTGTTTTCCGACTGCAACGCCTTTGCCAATTGATCAGAAGGACTGGACAATGTTTGGGTAAAAAGAATCTAGATGGAATTACAACTTTGGAATTGTTCTGGCGGACTCATCATCGAGCCATTAAATTATCTACCCCAGTTTCACTTTTTGGGGGAATTGGGATTTTTGTTTTGGTATGGCTGAACCCCACAGAGAGGTTGCCTACGTATCCTTTCGGAATCAAGTCAGACGTAGTTCAGGGAAACTTTTTTTTTGTTTTGTTTTCTCTCTCTTCTTATTTTTCATTCATTTTTTCATTTGTTTAATAGTACTTTCGGGTTCCAAAGAGGGTAATCAAGGAAAACTAACAAAGTCATTGTTGCACAAAGCCTAGACATAGTATCTTTTTATTGCATCTGCATTCACAGCTACTTCAGGATCATTTCCCTCGATATCGCCCAGATACAATGCTCCTCTCGGCAATATCTTTCTGATGATGTGTAGGCGCTTCCAATTGGGAGCAAATTTTCCTTTTGCTTCCTACTGATGAGGAAGAATGCGCCTCAACCCAAGTTTTCCCACTTCAAAATTCCTGGGTCGCACTTTCTTGTTATGAGCACGGGCCATTCTTTGTTGGTACAACTACCCGTGGCAGACCGGAACCATCTACTTTTCATCAATTAAGGTCAGCTATTCCAGATGGGTCTTGACCCAGTCATTGTCCTCAATCTCGGCTTCAATGATGATTCGGAGGGAAGGGATTTCCACCTCCGCGGGTACGGCCTTAGTTCCATAGACCAAAAGGTATGGGGTTGCTTCTACTGATGTGCGCTCTATAGTGCGATATCCTAGTAATTTGAAAGGCAACTTTTCATGCCATTGCCTGGAGCTCTGAATCATCTTTCTCAAAATCTTCTTGATGTTCTTGTTTGCTACTTCAACAGCACCATTGGCTTTGGGCCAGTATGGAGTAGAGTTTCTATGCGTTATTTTGAATTGTTCGCATATCTCTCCCATCAAATGACTATTCAGGTTTTCAGCATTATCTGTGATGATAGTTGCAGGAATACCAAAATGACAGATAAGATTGGAGTGCACAAAATCTACCACAGCTTTCTTGGTGACTGATTTGAGAGTGATCCACTTCGTGAATTAGTCAATGTAAACCAGTATGAATCTTTGCCCATTTGAGGCTTTCGGTTCGATCGGCCCTATGACGTCGATGCCCCAAACGACAAATGGCCAAGGCACTGACATGGGATATTGTTCTGTGGGAGGTGCATGAATCAAATAACCGTGCACCAGACACTGTTGGCACTTTCGTACAAAGCTGAAGCAATCATTTTCCATTGTTATTTAGTAATAGCCTTCTTGAAGGATTTTCTTTGCTAAAACATACCCGTTCATGTGGGGTCCGCACAGTCTTGCGTGTACTTCATGCATGATCCTACCAGCCTCTTCGGCGTTAACACATCTTAACAAGTTGAGAGTCGGGTCCTTTTGTACAAGACCTCACCACTTAAGAAGAAACCACTTGCATGACGTCTAATGGTTCTCTTTTTGGTCTGTAGTGGCTTGCTCAGGGTATTATTGCATTTTTAGAAACCTTTTGATATCATGGTACCATGGCTAGGTGTTTAGTTCTGCATCAACCGTATTACAGTACCCGTGCCTTTCCCTGATTTGGACTTCCAAAGGATCAATGTGGGCATTATGTGGGTAGGGCATCATCGAGGCCAGAGTGGCGAGTGCATCAGCTAGTTCATTGCGACAACGAGGGATATACCTGAACTCTATTGACTTGAGCCGCTTTCTAAGATCTTCCACATGTTTCTGATAGAGAATAAGTTTAACATCTTGGGTTGGCCATTCTCCTTGGGCTTGCCGAATAATCAGATATGAGTCTCCCATGATCAATAACTTTTTGACATCCTGATCGATTGCCATGTTTATACCCATGATGCAGGCTTCATACTCAGCAGTGTTGTTTGTATTGAAAAACCGAAGCCTGGCTGTGGCTGGATAATGCTGTCCAGTGTGCGAGATCAAGATCGCCCCAATTCCAACACCTTTTATGTTTACCGCTCCATCAAAGAACATCTTCCAGGCTGTAGTATCCTCGGATATTACCTCGACTGACTTTATCTCTTCATCCGGGAAGTAAGTGTTCAAAGGTTGGTATTCTTCATCAACCGGGTTTTCTGCCAAATGGTCTGCCAACGCATGGGCTTTCATTTCCGTGCGAGTAACATAGACTATATCAAATTCAGTGAGAAAGATCTGCCACTTTGCTAATCTTCTGGTGGGCATCGATTTCTGGAATATGTATTTTAAAGGATCCAACCTGGATATGAGGTAGGTGGTGTAGGCTTGCAGATAATGTCTCAGCTTTTGAGCGACCCAAGTTAAGGCACAACAGGTTCTCTCCAATAGAGTATACTTAGCTTCATAGCGGGTAAACTTCTTTCTCAGGTAGTAGATCGCCTGTTCTTTCTTCCCAGTTACATCATGTTTTTCGAGGACACAACCGAAAGAATTTTCCAAGACCGTCAAGTAAAAGAAAAGAGGCCTCCCCTGCTTTGGTGGAACCAATACTGGCAAATTTGACATATATTCCTGGATCTTATCAAAAGCTTTTTGATATTCATCCGTCCACTTGATTGCTGTATTTTTTTTCAACAATTTGAATGCGGGCTCACATGTGGATGTCAACTCAGCAATGAACCGGCTGATATAGTGCAATCTGCCTAACAAGCTCATCACATCATTCTTTGGTATCGGAGGAGGCAAATTCTGGATAGATTTATTTTTGTTGGATCTAACTAGATACCTCTGCGGCTGACTATGAAGCCATAAAGTTTGCCGGATGGGACTCCAAATGGACATTTGGTTGGGCTCAGCTTCAAATCATATTTGCGCAACAATTCAAAGAATTTTCTTAGGTCTCGAATATGGTCATCCTAGATTTTGGACTTGATGATTACGTCGTCTACGTACACCTCTATCTCTTGATGCATCATATCATGGAAAATTGCGGTCATTGCCCTCATGTAGGTCGCCCCAGCATTCTTCGGACCAAATGGCATAACTCAGTAATAGTATGTACCCCAAGGTGTGGTAAAGGATATTTTATATGCGTGTTCTTCATCCATCAAAACCTGGTGATATCCTGCGTAACAATCCATGAAGGACTATATCTCATGCTTGGCGCAGTTATCAACAAGGATGTGGATGTTGGGCAAACGAAAGTTGTCTTTGGCACTTGACTTGTTTAAGTCTCTGTAATCCACACACACCCAGGTCTTCCCTTCTTTATTTGGAACTGGGACTACATTAGCTAGCCATGTCTTGTACCTAACCACTCGGATCACCACTGCTTTCAACTGTTTCGTGACCTCTTCTTTGATCTTGTTACTGATATCAGGTTTAAAATTTCTTTGCTTTTGCTGGACCGCGGAGAAATAGGGGTAAGTTGGCAGCTTATGAATCACTAGATCAACATTGAGCCCTGGCACGTTGTCATACGACCAAGCAAACACATCTTTGAACACAAATAGGAGTTGAATTATTGCATCTCGGATTTTCTCATCCGTGTGAATGCTTATCTTGGTTTCCCTGATTTCTTCAAAACATCCCAAGTTAATGGCTCGGTATCATTTAAATTTGGCTTAGGGTTATTCTCAAATTGTTCCAATTCTCAATTTTTTCCCTAAAATACTCTTCTTCATCGTCTTCTGATTCTTGGTTCGTTATTTCACAATTAGTCAGCGTGTTTGGATCTAGGCATGATGTCCGAAAACATGTCATATTATTTAAAACCACATTATTAGAACTGAAAGAAAAAATAAAAGAGAAAAAAAATAACAAAATCAGAAAGAATAAACAAAAAATAAACGATGAAATATTGATTTAATTTCTTGGAATTTGAAGATAACAGGGTTTACATTTTGGAAATTAAAAGACAAGAAACTAAAGAAAACATCCGAGTTACACCCTGGAATAACTCACGATGTAGAAAAAGTGGCAGGACAGGTCTACCGGGATTCCCGCCTAATTAGGAATGACTTAGCCTTCAAATTCTACAGCTTGGCATTTGGTCCCATATACAGCACCTCAGCAGTGCGTGATCCCTCTCCTGGATGAACCATGTGGTTTTCATATAGTATCTTTCTCATTTCCCCACATATCTCTTTAGTCTCTTCGGTCGTAAAGGCCTCATCATCCTCTTCTTCATTGTACTTTGTCTTGACAAAGTTCTCGTATAGATGTGGCACTGGTTGAGGCAGAACCCATCCATCATTCTCTCTGTCGTCCGCCCATTTTATGTCATCTAGAGTATGTTGGAAGCCTACCCCGAAGAACTTCTCAGGGGTAGGCAGGGTAACTGGTTCAGCTCTTCCTTGCAGGGATATCCCACGTCCCTTCCCTAGTTTGAAGCCGTGTCGGATCATTTCTTTAGCCACCATGATTGAAGCATTGGAAAGGAAGGGTTGGGGGCAAGGGTTTCGTTCTTCATACTGGACTTCCACCAAAACTTGAAAGGCTTGATAAACTATGTGCTTGTTGCCTTCTCTCGCTTCAAGGCATGGGACTGAAAGGTCTCGATAAATTGATTGCTCGTCCTCTCCATGGACCACAATTTCTTGATCCTCATGCTCAAATTTTACTATTTGATAAAGAGTGGAAGGTACAACCCCTACTGTGTGGATCCATGGTCTCCCCAAGAGAAAGTTGTGGGGTGTGTCCATGTCTAGAAATTGAAAAGTCACCTCAAAGTCCACTAGGCCAATGGTTAGAATTAGATTGATATCTCCAATCGTGTCCCTTTTGATACCATCGAAGGCTCGTACACAGATATTGTTAGGACGAATCTTTTCAGTCCCAATTTATATGCGTTGTAGTGTTGAGAGTGGGCAGATGTCCACCCCAGAACCTCTATCCACCATAACCCTCTTCATGTAGTACCCTTCATATTTGATAGTTAAGTGTATGGATTTGTTATGTGCGGCCCCTTCCGGGGGCAAGTCATTTTTGCTGAAGGAAATCTGGTTGATAGCGAAAAATCTTTCCATCATTTTTTCTAATTGCTCCATAGAAGTCTCAGCTGTTACGTATGCCTCATTGAGGGTTTTGATTAGTACCTTCTGGTGTTCGGGGATTATATCAACAAAGATAGCAAGGAAAATTTTTCGGGATACTTTCGAATATGGTCAACCACTTCAAAATCCGACATTTTCATTTTTTGAAAGAAAGTTTCCGCCTCTTCGGCACTCACGGGTTTTTTATTTGGTAAGCGCTTCCTAGTGGCGTTGTTCACTTCTTCAAAATTCGAGTACTTTTCCACAGGGTAATTTTCTTGAACCTCTCCTGAGATTTCCTTGCCCTTATACATCACCACTGTTTTATGGTAGTTCCAAGGCACCGCGGAAGGATCTGTCGTGGGCCTCTGTGGTGCGCGGCCAATAACCATGGGTTCACTCATCCTTGGTGGATTAGTTGGCCCCCGTACCACATAAGCTCCATTGGGCACGTACATTTGGGTCGCCTTGTTTAGTTCAAATCTCCTGGGATGACTCAAAGTCATCTACTTTTCCTTGCGACCCCGAGGGAAAGAGAGATCAACATCTTTGGTAGGTGCTTCCCCAGTTCCAGCTTTAATTTTCTTCTCTGATTTTGAGTGGGTGGCTTTGTTCTTTTGCTCCCCTTTATCTTGCTTTGGGGAAGTTTCTGGTTTTGTCTCTACATCAATAATGGCGATGATGGCCTTCAATGCCGGGTGAAATTCATTATCTTTACACACCATAATGATTACCAGCCCGTTGTTGTGGGTCAACAGTGGGTTGTTAGTCATATTAGGGATATCCTCATCCCATAACACTATCTTGCTTTGTTCAATAAAATCCTCCACGGCTCTTGTCAAGTCCAACAGTTTTCTGTATCATGCCCCTCAGCTCCTGAGTGATAAGCGCATCGGGCGCCTCGTTAGTAGGAGGGTGATTCTGGGTTTTGCCTGTTTGGAGGTACTCGTTGTAGCAGACCCATTGGGATAAGCTTTGGAAACAAGCTGGAGTAGGATTTACCGATTGGTGTAAAAGTTTGCCTCCTGGATGGCTCATGGGGAGGGAAGTTGTTTTGTGGAGGACGAGGGATTTAGTGGTTTTGGCGAGGAGGATGGTTTCTTTGAAATGAAGCTTGGTTCCTGTTACCTTGCTGCTGAGGCCAGACAAAAGGTTGAGCATTCATGACCGCATATGGCTGAGGAGCATAGGCCATGTCCTAGTGAGGGTAATAATGCTGAGGGGTTCTTTCTGGGAACATGGATCTGGGAGCATGGTGTCTTCTTGCACCTGATACTGCCATGGATGTTTCTTTGTTCTTCTTGCCTTTTTCTACTCCTCCAGACCCACCCTGAATGGCTTGAGAGGTTGGTCTAATAGCGGATTGGCTTAGGATTCTGCCTATTTTCAATCCATTTTCCACCATTTCACCGATTTTGATAGCTTCCGCGAACGGTTTACCCATAGCTGGCATCATATTCTGGAAGTAGTCGACTTCCTGAGCTTAGTGGAACACTGTGACCATTTCAACCTCGTCCATCAGAGGCTTTACTCTAGATGCTTGCTCGCTCCAATTGATTGCGTACTCTCGGAAGCTCTCCGAGGACTTCTTTTTCAAGTTTGCCAACGAGTTAGTGTATGGAGCAATATCTATATTGTACTGGAATTATCTGACAAAGTCTTTAGCGAGGTCGTCCCAGTTATGCCAACGAGATATATCTTGATCCATATACCACTCGGAGGCAATACCAACCAGACTTTTTTCCAAAATATGCCATGAGTAACTCTTCTTTTCCTCCACCTCCTTGCAATTGATTACAACATTTCATAAGATGAGCAATAGGATCACTATCTCCATCGTACTTTTCAAACTATGGAGTTTTGAATCACAAAGGCAAGTGCACGTGAGGGAACATGCATAGATCAACATAGGACACACTTTTCTACCCACTTAGACCCTGTATATTCTTGAGGCTCTACTCCAAGCTTCTCATTCTCTTTGCAATTTATTCCTGTTCGGGAACTCAAATTGAGGTGACTGAGGATAAGTATATGTGGGGAACTGATGAGGCTCTATTTGGAAGGAGGGTGTTTGGAATGTAAAGGTTGAAGGATCAAAAGTTAGTCTAGGCAGTACATGCTGTGTTGTGGCTGAGCATGGGGGAGCGGTGAAGATATTGGAGGCCCTACCGGACATGGACACCTGGGGGCGAACCTCAGAAGATGTTCCTACAAAATGAGCTGATATGGTGGATTGTCCCAGTGGGGTGTTTGGATGATTGATTGGAACAGTAGAAGTACCCCCTGATCTAGGAAAGAGTTCGGGAAATCCAGGGATGGCACTTGGTGGCTGTCTTCCATTCGCCCAGGCATCCCACATTTCCATGACCCAAAGACGTAAGATCATGTTCTCTTCAACCGCTGCAGATTCCGAGGTCGAGATGCCCAAGATTGGATTATCATCTGCGATGGGTACCGTTGGCAAGATGATTTCTGAAGACATTCCGATACTTCCTTTTGATCTAGTAAAGTATGGATGTGAATCCAGTTTACCACAAAAACCAACCACCTTTTCTATAAAACCTTGACTGGAGGTGACAACATCAAACGGTTAGTTTGAGACAAATAACAGATAGGTAATCGCATGTTGGGGTGTAATGTACCTATACATTTAAATGGGTTTCTACATGTTTTGCAACGGTTGCATGCTTCATCCCGGCCTCGTTGGATTCTTTCCTATTTTTTCTTGGATTTCCACACTCTCTTTCGTGCTTTTCCTTTCTTTTCACCTTTTCTCTCATTTTTTTCATTTTCTTTTCTTATTGGAGATATTTACAAAATATGACCGGATCCGATGAGGATTGCCTACGTATCACGATACCACGTGAATCAGATCATTACGTAGTTCAATAAAAATAAATGCAAAAAGTAAAGAAACAATTTTTGGGGAATTTTCAATTTTCATTAATAAAACTTCTATTACAAATATGTTAACTACTTATTTTCTTGGAAAGAAAAACTACAAACAGACTCAAAATAAAGAAAAATACAGACTCGATGCTTGAAAATCATGAATAAATTAAAGCTTAAACTACTAGGGGCCGCGGGGCGTCATTCGACCTCGCCGTAGGCCTATGTGCGAGACCCCCTTGTAGTCGTTCCAAATCAACCATAACTTGACGGACAAAAGTTATCACTGCAGAAAAGAAGGTGGTGCGATTCATGTCCTCGCACACTTGGAATTTCGTGGTGATATAGTCAGCAATGGCCTTAATCATTTCTCTAATTTGGCCTTTTTCCTAAGCTAACTGCCCTATCTGCTGGTTCCGGGCTTCCAACGGTGTCATGAAAGTGCTGATTTTGCAATTGTTGTATGTCTTTCCCCATTTAAGCCATCAGCTTATAACAATGCTCCCTATCAGCCTTGAAATCTTTAGCCTGTTGGGATGCCTCATCCTCAAGAGTAGTCACCTTTCTTCTCAGGCTAGTGATGGTCCCTTCATAGTTTCTCTTCATCTAGTGCACAAATTGTGCCCGTTCTTCTGCTTTCTTTGTCCATTGTGCCCATAGTTTTGCTAGACTATCTTCAGACATTTCCAAGTCTTCTTAGTACTCGAGGACTTTCTTTTTAGACCATTTATATGTCTTTCATCAGCCCAATTTCTTTTCGGGTTATTGGCAGCTATTTTCATCTTTCTAACCTGAGATTTAAGGGCCTCATTTTCCTGGGTCAGTTTCTTCTTTTCTCCCTCGTCTGCGGCAGCTTGAACACTATTCTCAAATTGAAGCTCCGTGACTTGCCTTTCCAATTGGCTTATTTTGGCTCTAAA
The DNA here is from genome assembly GCA_026770625.1 of Nicotiana glauca. NCBI lineage: Eukaryota > Viridiplantae > Streptophyta > Magnoliopsida > Solanales > Solanaceae > Nicotiana > Nicotiana glauca. Next base: position 163,193 of record MU780736.1, read on the forward strand.
TTCATTCTCCTTAGTTAACCAATCACATTTCACCTGGGCCCCATCGGTAAACTGTTGGACATGTGGTCTTTTTGCGGGCTTTTCAGGAATCTAGAGTCTTTTGCCGAACCAAACCATGTAATTAGGGTCCTTTTCACCTCTAGCTCGGTCTCGCACTATGGTCTTAGGTTCAAGAAACATACACTCATTCCATACATGGCGAATTTCACCTTCATGAAATGCGGCTTTTGGGCCCAGTTCAATGAAATGTTTACTCAAATCTTCATCATTGTGGATGGTTTGAATCTTCCTAATTGTCACAAAACCCTGTAGGAACTATAAGGCTGGATGCTCCGGATGTCCATCAAGAAGATATAAGACACTTCAGCTGACATGTGCACTGCTTCGGTGGCAGGAAGCCATCCAAATACCCACTCAATCTTATCGGCAGTCAAGGATCTCAGATGTGCAAGCCAAGCTTCAGTACCCGTAGGGAATTCGATACCTGCTACCCGAGTTTCAAATTCTTCAATGCAGCTCAACCCGGTCAAACCATAATTCATGTACCCAACCCGGTGACACAGGTGTCCATAACTGTAGTAACAAATTGCAACCCTAGTAGAACTTTTTCCCTTCCCGACTAATAGTTAAGGCTCGGTAGATTTCAGATACGATCAGAGGAACCATAGTGATGTTGGCTTTCTTGATTGCAACATCGATCATTCCCACAAGACCTATCTATATATTCCCATCTTTTCGTGGAGAAACAACAATTCCCAAGAAAGCTACCATGAAAGCTAAACCTCGCCTTGCCTCCCATTTGTCTTTGTTTCCAGCATGGGTTAGACCAGTGTTTGGCTCTCCAAAATCTCGGGGGCTACCATATCGATGGTACAAAAAATGGAATGTGCAATACCCTTCTGATAGATTTCCATCCTGAACATCTCGACTAATACTCAGTAAATCCAAAAATCTGTGGGGAGATACCGGTCTTAGTGCCAACGCATATCGGTTTCTAAGATTTCCATTAAGGCCTACATAACCCGCAACTTCCTCCAATATAGGTGTGAGCTCAAAGTCAGAGAAATGGAACACATTGCAAGTCGGGTCCCAAAAAGGTATTAAAGCTTCAATTATGTCCAACCTTGGCTTGACGTTCAACAGTCCGACGAGGACTCACAGAACTTTTACCACTGTTTGTCTACTGCCCTTTTATAGATCATTCCACCACATATAGAGCTTCAAAGGGATCTCTTTAAGGTCTGTGAAGGGTTCAATTTCATTCGTGATCCCCCTGCACATTTATTAAGGTGATTTAAAGACTTATTTTAACCTAAAAGAAGAAAAGGCAACATCATCATTTTTTTTTAAAATTCTTTTTAAACACAAAGCTCCGGCTTAGCAGATACGGCCTTTTAGCACCTCGGGGAAGAAGATTTTAAGGTTGTTCCTGCTATCCACTAAAATGACCCAATGTGGTTGTTCTTGCAAAAACAGCCTTCCGGCTTATATTAGACAAGAATGGCATCACCCGACTTATTTGTGACAAGAATTAAAAAATAGTTGTTTTTGGACTTTTTTTTTTGCAAAAAGGAAAGTTGGACCCGATGAGGGTTGCTTACGTATCCCACATATGGTGAGAATCAAACTGTGTAGTTCGGGCAGATTTGAAAAAAACCAACTATTTTTTGAAAACAAAACCTTTCTTTTTTTTTCATTTTCTCAAAAATTCGGTAGAGTTTCAGTACCATTTGGGTATTGGTTTTTCAAAACAGGTGATTACCCTAACATTGCTATTCTCTATTCAACTCTCTCCCATTAGTTACAAGCCGGTCAACATGCAGATCTAAAGCAAATAAATGCACAAGTAGCAAGTAAGATGCATCAGGATTGTCTTTTCATTTCAGGTCACCTGTCCTAGATGGAACCAACCCTTGTGTTGAGTCCCCTAAGACAAATGCACGTGATGCAACCAAACGTTCCTACTAGGAATCCGACATGCGGCTTTGTTATACTAGGTTTAAAACCTGAGTTTATTGTGCTAGACCTGGCTTACTCGAGTGGACAACTCAAGCCGAAGGGGAAGCGCGTACCGGGTATATATAGAAGCTTCGTCGTCTTAGCAACTTGTCTTAACCACGTTCTAAATGGGATAAGACTCTAAACGGAAGAGAAGTCATATGAAGTGCACCCTTCTCCATGATGTATAACACTCAGAGAGAGGAAGGGTTTCGTAGCAGTTTATATGTACAATTCAACAAATATCAAAGCGGTAAAGCATTTAGCACATTTAGCATGAAACATATAGGAAAATCAGAAAATAAATAAAGCGAATCATAGCAGCTTCTCTAAGCTCGAATTCTTGAACCCTGAACCAGAATTCAAGTTTCGTATACCCAGCAGAGTCGCCAGAGCTGTCACACCACCTTTTCTCACACCACCCCCGAAAGGTAGTGTATAAGGGAGTTTTTCCATTTTAAGGGACATTATTCTAAATGGGATTATTTATATATTAGAGTCACCACTTGGGATAGTTTGTTTTCTGGTGTCCCAAGTCACCGGTTTATTTTGAATCCCAAATCGAGGAAGATTTCAACTTTCTAAGTGAAGTCTGCGAACTAGAAATTTTGACTAAGGAATTCTGTTAACCCGAGGGAATGTGTTAGGCACCCCTAGATTCCGTGGTTCTAGCACGGTCGCTTAAACTATTACAATTGGCCTGTTATCTGATTTAAAAACATGTTCCAACCTATAGTGCAACTTCAAATTATTTACCGCTTTTAATAAATTTTAAGGAAATTGAACGTCGTTTAAAACATCTATTTGGATTGCATCACATGAAATGCACACGCAATCCGAAATATATTTTATTCAACATTTTAGGATTTGGATTTGGGTTACATGAATTGCACACCCGAGTTTAAGAATGTAAAATTATTAAATAGTGCGCCTAAAAGCAACTAACGCATTGTTAACTTTGTGAGGGCCATGAAAATTCACTAAATCACAAGCCTCGAGTTCTAAGTATTTTAAAGAAAATAATTAAGGAGGGCCACGCATTCGTGATTTTATTTGGAGTGGCGCACCTCAATTTCATTTTTTAAGGATATCCTAAAATTCGGAGAGTCATGAGCTATCATTGTCTATTACGGCTCAACTCTTGCCCCAATTGAAAGACTTAATATTAGATACGGTTAAAGGCTAATTAATTAATTAAAATCTCTCATGGGAGAAATCATTTAGGAAAAAGGGTGGCTAGGCCCACTACAAATGAACAGGCATGCCCAACAGGAAGGGAACAGTCTAAATTCACTTAAAAGAACGACCAATCTTGGGCTTAAAGGCTTGCCCGGATTCAAGTTAAGGCAAAGATTGTAACTGGGCCAGCGATTAGCCCAGTTTTGTAATCCAAAAGGGTCCGTGTTCCAAGTCATGATATAAACATGCATTTACATGATATTTAATTAAGAACTCAGATTTTTGATTGGCACTCTTTGACACAAATTTAACCCAAACACAGTAGTCATATTCACATCTTTTTAAAAAGAAGTTGCTTGGGCCTTAAGATGAGCCCAAACTCGAGCAAGGATGGCTTCCCATATGGGAAAGATCCTTAACTCGAGTCCGCTACTCAACGCACAGGCCAGCCCTTTTAATTTCACTTTTCAAAGGCCAACCCTTTTAATTTCACTTTTCTATTACAAACAATTAGTCAAAACTCTGAGTTGTGACTGTTGAAACATTGAATAAACATGAACATTATTGATTTATTCTTCAGAAGACAAATTAATTTTCTCAACTTATTAACGAAATCCTTAAACTAGTACTAACAGTTTGAGCAAAAGACACTTGGAATTGGTTGGCCATTGTAAATCCACAATCCCAAAATAGCTCTATGACCAAAAATCTTATTACACAAAATAACCAATGAAACACCACTCAAATGAACTTCAAAAAGATGAGGCTACTAATTACTACCTTCTACCCATTTTAGCTGAAATAGCCTATGTGTTTGACCCAACAAAACTAACTTGAGGTCAATACTTAATTTGTAAATGAAAATGAGAGATGAGATGTAGTAAACTCCATATTTAAACAAACATACATGACTGGTCCACACCATCTACCTAAACATTTTTCCAGTCCAATTAGAACATTGTAACAGAACTATAAATCTATGACGACCCGGCCCGTCGTCTCATATGTTGCGATCCCGTTTTTACCGTTTATTGCTTCTTAATATTTTATTATCGGTATGTCGTGTGTGAGAGTTGATTGGGACTGGTTTTGATAAGAAATGAAGCACTTAGTCTCCTTAAGGACGACTTAAGTTGGAAAAAGTCAACTGGACATTGACTTATGAGTTAGAGGGCTCGGATGTGATTTCCGGAGATTCAGTTAGCTTCAGGAGGTGATTTGTGACTTAGGAGCGCAATCAGAATTGATATTGGAGGCCTGGTGTAGAATTAGGCTTGAATTGGCGAAGTTAGTATTTTGGCGAATTCCGGTTGCTAGATGAGATTTTGATTTGAGGTTGGAATGGAATTCCGAGAGTTGTTGTGCCTTCGTTAGGTGATTTTGGATATATGTACAAATTTTCAGGTCATTCGGACATCTTTTGGCTGGATTTTTTATCGAAAGTACATTTCGGATGTTTTTAAAGAACTTGGGCTTAAATCCAATGAGAATTGATAATTTTGTGTTGTTGGATGTGTTATTAAGATTGGAAAGAGTTTGAATAGGGTATTGGATCATGTCTGTGCTTTTGTTTGAGGTCCCGGGTGCCACGGGCTGAATTCGGGTGGTTAAACGGAAGGTTTTTGGAGTTAATTGCATGTTCAACTTTGCTGGTATCTGTTGGTTTCGCACCTGCGGTTATGGGACCGCAGGTGCGGTCTCGCTGAAGCAATTGGAAGATGCGCAGAAGCGGAAGTCTTCGCCCTTTCTAGATTCCATAGGAGCGGAAGGAGGACCGCATAGGCGGCCTCGCAGAAGCGAGCTAGGCCTCGCAGGAAAGGAATTTGGAACCCTAGTCAGGTTGCACAGAAGCGGGACATTGGATCGCTTAAGTGGTCCCGCAGATGCGATAAGGGACTGTAGAAGCGGAAATTTGCCTTAAGTGAAAGGTACGCAAAAAGCAGACATTGACCGCATAAGCGGAAGCCGCAAAAGCGGTATTGGATCCGCAGAAGCGAAAAATCGTTGTTGGCAGAAGGGTTTATAACATTATTTCATCCGCGAGCTTATTACATTTTTCCTCCATTGTGGAGCGATTTTGGGAGCTCTGGGTGAGAATTTTTGAGGGTTTTGACTGAGAATCGAATGGAGGTAAGTTCTTTGGCCTAATTATTCAACTTTATGGTAGAATTAACATAGAAATTGGTTGAAATTCATTAAAAAAGGGTAAAGTTAGGGCTTGAGTTTTAATGTATCAAATTGGGATTTCATAGGTCATTTGAGCTCGGATTTTGGAGTTTTTGGTATCTATGGACTCGTGGCGAGATGAGGAATCCGGTAATGTAAGTTTTGTAATTTTTTTCGAGACGTGGGCCCTAGGCTCGAGTTTTGCTAATTTCGAGATTCTTGATGTTTTCGACTATTTTCGATTGAGTATTGTCCCATTGGCATATTATGATACATTCGCTCTGATTTTGGTTAGATTCGACGTGCGTGGAGGCCGATTTGAAGGGAAAGGCGTCGCGAGATAGATATTTCAGTCGTTCGAGGTAAGTAATACTTGTAAATGATATTCTGAGGGTTTGAAACCCTTGGATTGCACATCATAGTGATGTGTTGAGGTGACTTGCACACCGTATATGAGCGTGGGGTAGAGCACCATTGGGGATTGTGACTTGGTCCGTCCCGGTTGTTGATTTTTACCGCGTATTTGACCAAAATTTTTTGTTGTCATCATAATTTGAGTTGATTGCCATGTTTGGGACTTCGTGCCAACTATGTGAATCCTTCGGGGATTGATATTACTGTTTTTGCATAACTTGCATATTATTTGATCTCGGTCCAGGGTTTTAATACTGTTTTGCAAACTCAGCCTTTTTTTTAAGACTTAAAACTTAAACAATATTTTATTGACATTTTGAGCTGAGGATTATCATGTTAATATTGCCCAAGTGGCTTATGTGCATTTTTGGACTGAGCATGGTTCGGGCTGCGCACCACAATAGTGTTACAGTGATTTCTGAATATATGGATGGCTCGGGTTGCACGCCGCAGCAGTGTTATATTGATATTGAGGTCAAGAGACTATTTGAAGCCAAGACATGGCTGATATTGCATTTGGGCTGTAGGAGCCCCTCCGAAGTCTGTACACACCCCCAGTGAGCGCCGTCAACGTTAAATGGATCGGACTACATGCCGCAGTGGGTACCAGAGTGTACCGTCATATGCATTGCATTGCATTCATACTTTTTTGCATTATTCATTGTTTGTGTTATTTCTTGAGATATTTATTTGATGTTTTGATATTGTCTGATCACTTTCAAAGAGGATAAATTTAAGAAAGTGGTAACAGTGACACTGTATGATGTAAACGGGTCAAGTGACAATGGCTGACCAGGAACAAGAATATTGCCTCTAGGGCGAGTTTATGAGCTCAATTATGCATACTTGTTTGTGCCCGAGGGTCTGACTTTTGTGCTATCTTGCACTACCTGTTCCGCATTTAATTGCTTAACTGTTGGGAAAAGATATTTTCAAACAGAGGTTTTGAACTGAGTCAAGATATTTTCTAAAGGATTTTCACGTTTTCCCTATTTTCTCAATGGTTACACTGTACCATATAGCATGTTGATTTGCTTTATGTGGTTTATTGCTGCGCAGTTATTATTTACCATTATTACTTACCGAGTTGGAGTACTCACTTTACTCCCTGCCCTCGTGTGCAGATACAGGTAATTATATACCCGGTAGCGGGTTTTGAGCCGATTGGAGATCTTACTATCGTAGCTGTGCCAGGTGACCGTCAGCGTTCGTGACACCGTATTTATTCCGTCGTTATTAAATTCCAAATTTGTATATTACTGGTCTTGTAATAGTGTTAGGATTCTGTAGATGCTCGTGAATTGTGACACCACAATTTCGGGCTGAGCTGGGATGGTTCCTTGTTATATCATTTTCTTCCGCATCTATGATAATGTTGTCTATTGTTTTCGACTCTTTCTTGCTAAGTAATTGTTAAAAGATGTATTGTTAATCTGTTGGCTGGCCTTTTCTTCACGAGAGGCGCCATCACGATCGGGTTCGGGAATTGGGTCGTGACAAGTTGGTGTCAGAGCCTAGGTTAATAGGTCTTACGAGTCATGAGCAGGTTTAGTAGAGTCTCGCAGATCGGTACGGTGACGTCTATATTTATCCTCAAGAGGCTACAGAACCTTTTGGAAAACGTTGCATTCTTGGATTCTTATTGTGCGTCCTTGATTCAGCTTGAAAAGAAAATCTTGAAATTCCTTCCACGTGATTGTATGCGCACGTGAGCACTCCATATCAGATGTTCCTTGATGGCTTGTGATTCCTCGATCGAGGGGCGAGATGTGATTTCTATGAGTTGATGTTGGGCCAGTCTGGAGGACTTGAGGCCGAATCTTCGCCTATGGCTTGAGCACTAAGGTGCTGACTTGGTGAGCAAGTGTTTTGAACTTATATGTTTGGTATTCTCCCTATTGGATGGAATGGCGGTTGGATATCCATGTGAGTAGTATGTTAGTACGGCGAGATGTGTTTATACGACTTGGTAGTGACAAAGAAGTCTGCAGGATAGTAGATGGGTTGTTAAGTGATTCGATTCCTATTGTGGCTTGTTGTGTAGCCCGAATTATGGGCACGTGAAGAATATTTTCGTATCTCCTAGTTGAGAAGTGAAGTGCATTACATGTGGCGGTATGAGTTCCAACTCAGGAACACTAAATTGACTGTGTAATGTATATGATGGTGGAAGGTATGATGAAGTACTAAATTGAGGTAAAGCAGGTGGGTTATCTCCTGCGGGTTGTTCTTGAGTGGTATGATCCTTATGCGTATGCTAGAAGGTCTCATGTGTAATTAAAGGGTACGTGTTAAAATTAAGAATCTGGGGTCACTTAAGAGAGTGGACTCAATTGATGTAGATATGGATGCGAGAAGTGTAGAGGATTACAGTACGAGATGATCTGTGTTTTCATGAACTGGTATATGATTTGAGTTTAATCTCACTATGATATTGTGGCATCATTAGAGTAAAAGTGGTATGAGATGTTGAGTGTGTCCTGATATACGGCTTTGAGCCAAGTTGGGGAGGTTACTATTTATTGGTTGATTGCACGGTCAAGTGCTATGTTGGTTCCGTTTCGAGATATGCTGGCGAATCAGTTCTAGTTGCCGAAATTGAGCCGAGGATGGCACGAGTGAAGAAACTTTTTGACAAAGGTTATATGGTACTTTGTGGATATATGGAAGTAATAGGATGTCCTGAGCTATTGTTGATAAATAATGCTCAGTGTAAAGAGAAGGAAGTTGTTCGGTTGTATCGGAATGAGATCATGTCCTACGGGGTCAGAGTGCTAATGAGGCACGGGTGGTTAGGTCTGTTTGATCAGGTAAATTGCAGTTGAATAAGAGTGAGTGACTTGCGAGTGCGAACATCAATTGAGAGTTCTAAAGTTGTATATAGGGTTAGGAACTGAGTTTCATTAGAAGATGTCAAGACTTGTGGTATCCTATGTTGATTATGGTAATCTATGTATCCACATCAGGAAAGTAAAGGAAACAGAGTTAGATTCGCAGTAAGTTCTTCAAGTAGAGCATGCGAGAATGTGGTATTTCTGGGAATATTTGAGAGAGTATTCATTGGCTTGTGGGTCTTAGACAGTGTGGTCTTGTGCTTGGGTATCGTGTAGTGAGCCTGTGTTGAGGAACTGTGGTGCTATAGTAAGAGGGAATATGAAGTGGAAAACGAATCAGAAGACATTTAGATAAATAGAGTAGCTTGATAATGGGCCGGATCGGCATGGTAAGGGTATGCTTAATTCTTGGTATGTATTCGAGGTAATGGGTTAGCACACGTAATTTTGCAGCTATGCTCTTGGGTTTTGACGACTGGCTTAGCGTGATTTGGTTAGAAGGATTCAGTCATGGCAGTTTAGTTTGTGCAAATAAAATTGGGAAAGTTCTTGTTGATTGCTACCGTGGTTGAAGAGGTGCATTTTCTATGAATGTGAGAGGCATGAGATGTGTAAGGATCTTCTTCCAGATGAGATCAATGGAAATTCGTGATTAGATGAGTTTCAGTTCAGATTAGAAAGGAAATTCATAAAACACTTAGGCAGCGGGCGGCCTCAGATAATCAAGGAAAATGATACTACTGTTTGAAAGTGATTCGATGAGAGTATATATTTCAGAGAAAGGGCAATGTGATTAAGTGATGGTACTTCGGTGGTGTTGTGGCACTTCCTTGTTAGATCGACTAGTGATATTCGGGTTTGTTTGGTGACTTAGGAGATTTGTGAGTATGTATCGTGGAGTTTTTGGATAAATAGTTGTGGCACGCGTTCGGACGGCAAAATTGGGATCATGTATGATGATTCGTATACTATGTGGAATTGGAGGCGGAAGTCCTCATATTCGAGCTATTTGTGATGGTGGATCGTGTGTATCGGGACCGTTTGGCGAGTATTGGGATTTGGAGGCTCGAGTGAATCTTTCGTTGCTGGTATGTTGGATTTTGGATGTGATGTTGAAGTTCAGACTGGTTGTCTCAGTGTTAGATTAATTCTGGACTACTGCGTTATGGGCTATGCCGGAAACGCCACGGTTTGAGCGGCGAGGTGCATTGGGTTATCTTCATGTGGAGTGGTTTACCTTTTAAAAACCCAACGGACGGCTGGGAAGGATTTATTTTCCTAATTGAGCCTTCATGATGGATGTCCGGCGTTAAGAGACTTTTCGGATGCGTGTTCCAGTATAGGTTGACTCGACCGTTGCTGAGCTTATCAGCTATCTGGAGAGATTATGAGTTGTTTTTCTGCGTTGCGAGACATTATGATTTACGGACTATGGGCAAATATGGTGCGGTGCTATCGAGATTCATAGTGGAAGTTGAGAGGAAAACCTCAGTTGCGCTTGAGTTTTGTAGCTTATAACGTTATATGTAGATATTGTATGCACTCAGTATGCTTACGACCGGTACTCGATATTTTGTAGTAATGAGCAAATTTGTCTCGATGCGCATCTCCTTATGTGAGATATATATATGGATTGGTTGGCACGACGCCATGATTATGTGTGGACCGGGTGGCATGCCGCCATGGGTATGTTATCTGGGTCGGGTTGCACGCTGCAACAGTGTGATGATGAGAATAGTTTTCCAAATGTTATTTTGTATGCCTGGTTTCTTGGTTCTAAGGAAACTCCGTATTGAGTGTTGCTCTGCGAATGGTGCATCGGTTGTGTCCTTTCAGGATCGTATGGTGTATATCACTTGCTTCATCATGGGTATAATAATTTGTTTGGGTTCTAGATATCAATCGTGCGTGGTTGTTAATTTCGAGTATAGCGACTTAAGGTGCTTCATGTGTAACAGTGTTTGGGTAAGATCGCGCATTGTAGCGAGGCTACGTGGAGATTAGACCCTTTGGGGTAGATTCAGGTATTCTATTTCTATGATGTAGGGCGATGTCCCAACCTTGTGTTGTGATGGTACTGCTGAGCTTGAGGTACAGCTCTTTCGTTGAGTCATTTGTCATGATTTGAGTATGTTCAGACCGTTTCTTATTGGTACGCGTATTATGCAAGTTATGGCGTAGGACCGTATTGATGTGTAATGTCACTAGGATGTTGTTTGGTCAAAGGAGATCGTAGGGATCATTAATGAATATAAACGTGTTCGATTTTAGCTTGTTTGATGGGTAAATATCGAGATTCGGCTATGGTAATTGCCAGAGGAGAAATGGCCTCATGACTGGTTGATCTGGGAAATGGTTATGGTTTATTGTTTGTTTCATTATCATTGGTAGTATATGAAAGAGTTGGGATGAGACTTTATCTAACAAGAGATTGTATACCGATATTTGGTTGTCGTGGGCAGCTGCTGTGAATGGAAGTTATTGCTGCATGTGTTTGAGTTATGTTGTATATCATATAATTGCAGCCGGGTTTGCAGGTATGGGTTATTACAATTGGTTTGGGTTTCTTCCGAATAAAGATGTAAGGTTCTGATCTTGTGTAAGATTTTAGAAAGTGCAATGTGGTCCCACGGTTTATGGTTTAGATGGACTGTGAAATTTTCAGCTATATTATGTTATCGGACCTATGCGAGATAGGGTGATGAGGGACCACCCCGGGTATATGCTTGGTAAGGTCATTTAGCTATTGGTTGGCTTCTAGGACAACTTTGGGTACGCTCGAGGACGAGCGTTTGTTTAAGTTGCGGAGGATGTGACGACCCGGCCCGTCGTCTCATGTGTTGCTGTCCCATTTTTCCTATTTATTGCTTCTTAATATTTCATTATCGGTATTTGGTGTGTGAGAGTTGATTGGGACTGGTTTTGATAAGAAATGAGGCACTCAGTCTCCTTAAGGAAGGCTTAAGTTGGAAAAAGTCAACTGGACATTGACTTATAAGTTAGAGGGATCGGATGTGATTTTCGGAGATTCGATTAGCTTCGGGAGGTGATTTGTGACGTAGGAGCGCTATCAGAATTGATTTTGGAGGCTCGATGTAGAATTAAGCTTTAATTGGCAAAGTTAGTATTTTGGCGAATTCTGGTTGATAGGTGAGATTTTGATTCGAGCGTCAGAATGGAATTCTGAGAGTTGCTGTAGCTTCGTTAGGTGATTTTGGATATGTGTGCAAATTTTCAGGTCATTCGGACGTCGTTTGGCTGGATTTTTGATCGAAAGTGCATTTCGGATGTTTTTAAAGAACTTAGGCTTGAATCCGATGAGAATTGATGATTTTGTGTTGTTGGATGTGTTATTAAGATTGGAAAGAGTTTGAATAGGGTATTGGATCATGTCTGTTCTTTTGGTTGAGGTCCCGGGGACCTTGGGGTGAATTCGGGTGGTTAAACGGAAGGTTTTTGGAGTTAATTGCAGGTTTAACTTTGCTGGTATCTGTTGGTTTCTCACCTGCGGTTTGCAAATGGAAGATGCACAGAAGCGGAAGTCTTGGCCCATGCCAGATTCCGCAGGAGCGGAAGAAGGACCGCATAGGCGGCCTCGCAGGAGCGGAATTTGGAACCCTAGTCAGGTTCTGGAGAAGCAGGACATTGTATCGCTTAAGCGGTCCCGACAGATGCGATAAGGGACCGCAGAAGCGGAAAGTTGACTTAAGTGAAAGGTCCGCAAAAGCGGTATTGGATCCGCAGAAGCGAAAAATTGCTGTTGGCAGAAGGGTTTGTACCATTATTTCATCCGCGAGCTTATGTCATTTTTCCTCCATTGTGGAGCGATTTAGGGATCTTTGGGAGAGAATTTTCGAGGGTTTTGACTGAGAATCGAATGGAGGTAAGTTCCTTGGCCTAATTATTCAAGTTTATGGTAGAATTAACATGGAAATTGGTTGAAATTCATTAAAAAGGGGTAAAGCTAGGGCTTGAGTTTTAATGTTTCAAATTGGGATTTGATAGGTCATTTGAGCTCGGATTTGGGAGTTCTTTGTATGTATGGACTCGTGGTGAGACGAGGAATCCGGTAATGTAAGTTTTGTAATTTTTTCGAGACGTGGGCCTTAGGCTCGGGTTTTGCTAATTACGAGATTCTTGATGTTTTTTGACTGTTTTCATTTGGGTATTGTCCCATTAGCATATTGTGATACATTCACTCTGATTTTAGTTAGATTCGATGCGCGTGGAGTTCGATTTGAAGGGCAAGGCGTCGCGAGCTAGAGATTTCACTAGTTCGAGGTGAGTAATACTTGTAAATGATATTCTGAGGGTTTGAAACCCCGGGTTTGCACATCATAGTGCTGTGTTGTGGTGACTTGCACATCGGATATGAGCGTGGGGTAGAGCACCATTAAGGATTGTGACTCGGTCCATCCCGGTTGTTGATATTTACCGCGTATTTGACCGAAATTATTTGTTATCTACACAATTTGGGTTGATTGCCATGTTTGGGGCTTCGTGCCAACTATGTGAATCCTTCGGGGATTGATATCACTATTTTTGCATCACTTGAATATTATTTGATCTCGGTCCAGTGTTTTAATACTGTTTTGCAAACTCAGCCTTTTTTCTAAGACTTGAAAACTTAAACAATATTTTATTGACGTTTTGAGCTGAGGATTATCATGTTAATATTTCCCAAGTGGCTTATGTGCATTTCTGGACTGAGCATGGTTCGGGTTGCATACCGCAGCAATGTTATAGTGATTTCTGAATATATGGATGGCTCGGGCTGCACGCCGCAGCGGTGTTATATTGATATTGAGGCCGAGAGCCTGTTTGAAGCCAAGACATGGCTGATATTGCACTTGGGTTGTAGGAGCACCTCCGGAGTCTGTACACACCCCCAGTGAGCGCCGTCGATGTTAGATGGATCAGATTGCACGCCACAGTGGGTAACGGAGTGTACCGTTATATGCATTGCATTGCATTCATACATTTGTGCATTATTCGTTGTTTTTGTTATTTCTTGAGATATTTATTTGCTGTTTTGATATTGTCTGATCACTTTTATAGAGGATAAATTTAAGACAGTGGTAACAGTGACACTGTATGATGTAAACGGGTGAGGTGACAATTTCTGACCAGGAACAAGATTATTGCCTGTAAGGCGAGTTTATGAGCTCAATTATGCATACTTGTTTGTGCCCGAGGGGCTGACTTTGTGCTGACTTGCACTACCTGTTCCGCATTTAATTGCTTAACTATTGTGAAAAGATATTTTCAAAAAGAGGTTTTGAACTGAGTAAAAATATTTTCTAAAGGATTTTCACGTCTTCCTTGTTTTCTCAATGGTTACACTGTACCATATAGCATGTTGATTTGCTTTACGTGGTTTATTGCTGCTCACTTATTATTTACCCTTATTACTCACTGAGTTGGAGTACTCACTTTAATCCCTGCACCTCGTGTGCAGATACATGTAATTATTCACCCGGTAGCTGGTTTTTAGCCGATTGGAGATCTTGCTATCGTAGCTGTGCCAGGTGACCGTCAGTGTTCGCGGCACCGTATTTCTTCCGTCGTTATTAAATTCCAAATCTGTATATTACTGGTCTTGTAATAGTGTTAGGATTCTGTAGATGCTCATGACTTGTGACACCCCGATTTCGGGTTGAGCTGGGATGGTTGCTGTTATATCATATTCTTCCGCATCTATGATAATGTTATCTATTGTTTTTGACTCTTTCTTGCTAAGTAATTGTTAAAAGAAGTATTGTTAATCTGTTGGCTGACCTTGTCATCACGAGAGGCGCCATCAAGATCGGGTTCGGGAATTGGGTCGTGACAAAATCCTGTAGCTAGTCAGGTAGGAACTATTACATTCAATTTCATGTCACAATCCTATTAATTACAGCCAACATAATGACATTCATTATACTAAACAAATCTAGAAATCAAGCAATGGGGAAACAAAGGCATTAAACTGAAGAGTCATGACATGTTAAAGCCATTTTCATTTTTATTCAGCAAGTCGAAACTTCATTCATAGTTTTAAATTCAGGAATGTGTACATGGAAAGCAAGGTAAAGGAAAAGGTGAGAATCAGCAAAGCAAAACAGTAGCAGCAGGTGAACAACTAGTTTCAACCCAGCAAATGAAGAAAAATAGTCTAGAAAATCAACTCCAATCCTAGCAATGAACCATAAGAACTCCCTAGACTTAATTTCAGTTCGTTTCGGCTATCAACTACTCAAAATTGTTTCAAACACAATTTGAAAAATCAACAACAGGACTCAGTTAAGCAGTATCTTTTTAGGGTTTTCAGTCTTTTGGATTTGCAGGATTTTCAGTACTTGGAAATTCTCTAGGCTCTGATATCTAAAATCTGATATTGGAATCTATGTATTTTTGCTCTTAAAAATATGACTTCAATAGCGAGGAAAGGATGCCTTTATAGGCAAGAAAATAGATCAACCTGCAGATTTTATTTTGCACTTTAGCCCCCCCCCCCCACTTAATTTCATTTTTTGCCAATTAGTCCTTCACTTTCTGACTTGCTACCTAAGTTATAATACCAAAAACCCTGAAATCCAAATTAAAATCCCACACTATAAGCTTCTAGGGCCTTCCTATTTCTGTTACTGCAAGATTCCCTAACCTAAACTTCCTAAACTACCTCCCAAGTACCCTGAAATTTACCTTGACTGTGACGACCCGGCCCTTCGTCACATGAGTTACCGCCCCGTTTCCCCCTTATTGTGTTGCTTCATGTCTCAATATCAGTATTAAAGTTGATCAGGTGTAATTGCATTGGTTTTGGTTGAAAATAAGGCACATAGCCTCTTAGAAAGAAGCTTGTTATAGAAAAGTCAACCGAAAGTTAACTATGTAGTTAGAGGGCTCGGATGTGAATTCCTATGGTTCGGTTAGCTTCGGGAGGTGATTTATGACTTAGGAGCGTGATCGGAATTGAATTCGGAAGTCCGGTATTGAATTAGGCTTGAATTGGCGAAGTTTGAATTTAAGCGGATTCCGGTTGGTAGGTGATATTTTGATCCAAGGGTCGGAATGGAATTCTGAGAGTTTCAATAGCTTCGTTAGGTTATTTTGGATATGTCTGCAAATTTTTAGGTCATTCGGACGTTGTTTGGTCGGGTTTTTGGTTGAATGCCCATTCCGGAAGTTTTGATGAAAGCTAGGCTTGAATCCAATGTAATTTATTGGTTTATCGTTGTTTGACGTGTTTCGAGGATTGGAACTAGTTTGTATAAGGTTGTTGGATGTGTTGGTGCTTTTGGTTGAGGTCCCGGGGGCCTCAGGATGATTTTGGAAGGTTAAACGGGAATTTGAAGTTTGGCAACACATCTGTATTTGAGGCTCCTGGTATTTCCGCATCTACGGAAAAAGGACCGCAGGAGCAGTTTCGCAGATGCGGTTGGTCGATCGTAAAAGTGGTCTGGGTAAGGGGCTGGCATTTATGCAAAAGCGGAAGAGTTTCCGCAAAAGCGGACAATGTAGAAGCGGTAAGTGACCGCAGAAGCGGTCCTGGGATTTTGATGAGACCGCAGAAGTGGTCAAGTGGATCGCAGAGGCGGCTACTGCAAAAGCGGTTTAAGACCGCAGAAGCGGTCGTAGTGGGTTAAGTGAAACCGCAGAAGTGGTCTAAAGGCCGCAGAAGCGGTCCCGCAAAAGCGGTAACGGGACCGCAGAAGCAAAAATATCAGAAGGGTTTAATGAAACAGTGTCTTCGAATTTCAGAAGTGAGGAAACATTTTGGGACTTCGGAAAGAGGCGATTTTGGGCGATTTGGAGAGATTTCGAAGGAGATTCCATCAGGTATGAACTTGCAGCCTCAAATAATGTTGTTTGGTATAAAAACAAGGATTAAACACTGAAAATTGGAGGAATCAAAGGGTAAAAATGGAGGTTATGGCTTGAAGCCTAAGAGAGTCTAAAGTGACGATTTGAGGGGCCAAAATGGACTCCGATTATTGTGTATTTTATATGTACGGACTCGTGGTGAGACGAGGATTCCGGGAATGTGAATTTTGTAATATTTTTATATGTGGGCCCGGGGCTCGGGTTTTGCCAACTTCGTGGTTTTTGTTATTTTTCGGGTTTTTTCGATTGGGTTATGCTTTATTGGCCTATTGTGACGTATCCCTTATGGTTTTGATAAGATTCTATACGCGAGGAGGTATATTTCAGAGGGAAAGGCTTGGCGAGCTAGATTATCGGCCGACTAGAGGTGAGTAATACTTGTGTATGATATTCTTAGGGTTTAAAACCCCGTATTTGCTCATCTTAGTGCTGTATTGAGGTGACTTGCACGCTGGACCTGAGCGTGGGGTAGAGCACCGTTGGGGATAGTGACTTCGTCCATCTCGGTTGTTGGTTTTTACTGCGTATTTGCAAATGATTTATTGTTATCATTATGACTTGGGCTCATTGCCATACTTGGGGCTTATTGCCGATTGTTTGAAATTTTCATGAACTATTATCACTGTTTCCCTCACTATTTGAAATATTATTTGAACTCAGTCCGTGTGATTTACGCTGTTTTATGAACTCAGCTATATTTTACTCAAACTTGGAGTTTTAACTGATATTTGAACTATCATTTGAGCTGAGTATTATTGTTTTACTGATGCCCGAGGGGCTTTTTGAGTATTTTTGGACTGATTGAGATCGAGGGCCATATGTGAGGGCATGAGGAGTAATGTGAGGAGGCTTTCTGGCCTCGAGTGATATGTGAGTAGTCTTTCAGGCCTCGAGTGATATGTGAGGAGGCTTTCAGGCCTCGAGTGTTATGTGAGGATGCTTTCAGGCCTCGAGTGTATTGAGAGCAGGCTTTCAGGCCTCATGTTGATACTATTAAGGCTTTCAGGCCTTATTGATAGCGCTTGGGCTGTAGGAGCCCTTCCGGAGTCTGCACACCCACAGTGAGCTTGGGGTACCCCTTTGAAATGAACAGTGGTAATAATGATACTGTCATACGTGTTTCGATCAGGTAACAATGACTGACCAGTCAGGTAACAATGACTGACCAGTCTGGTAACAATGACTGACTAGTGGTAACAATGACACTGAAACACATTTTGGTCAGGTAACAATGGCTGACCCTACTTGTGTACTCTTGTTTATTTGATTCCTTTCAAGAGAATGTTTTGCTATGTTTTCATGAATTCTACTGTTATTTGGTTTACTGCTTAAGATAGCATTATTTGTGCCCTTTTGGGATTTTATACTTTCAGTGTTATTCACTTTTATTACCACTGAGTTGGAAGTCCTCACTTTACTCTCTGCACCTTGTGTGCAGATCTAGGGCAGTCTCAGGCTGAGTGATTCTAGTTGATCCAGAGTTCTTTCCGGGAGTATTTGAGGTAGCTGCATGACGTTCGCAGCCGATGATTCTCCCCACTATCTTTATCCTTTACTTATGCATTATCATTGTTAGACAGAACTTTATCGTAGGATATTATTATATCATTAGCATGGTCGTGACACTGGGTCCTATTTGGGCTGTTTCGGTATTTTGCCAGATTTTCCGTATTTTTATCATTATTTCAGACTTTGACTTAAATAGCTTAATCTATACTTGTTTAAATAATTAGGGTAATTGTTATAAATGGTCGGGCTTGCCTAGTAGTGTGCTGGGCGCCATCGCGACCGGGTTTGGGGTCGTGACATTGACGGACCAGAGCCTAGGTTACTTGGTCTCGTGAATCATGAGCCGGTTTAGTAGAGTCTCGCGGATCGGTACGGAGACGTCTGTATTTATCCTCGAGAGGCTGCAGAACCTTTAGGAAAAATTTCCCATTCTTGGAATTCTTATTGTGCGTATTTGATTCAGTTTGAGATAACTCTTGAAATTCCCTTCCACACATCTGTATGCGCACGTGAGCGCTCAGTAGTCTATGTGCCTTAATGGCTTGTGATTCCCCGATCAAGGGGCGAGAGGTAATCTCCGTGAGTTCATGTTGGGCTAGTCTGGAGGACTTGAGGCCGGATCTTTGCCTATGGCTTGAGCACCGAGGTGTTGATCGTGTGAGCAAGTGTCTTGAACTTCTATGTTCAGTATTGTCCTAATTAGCCAGAATGGCGAGTGGTTATCCATGTGTTAAGTATGTTAGTACTACGAGATGTTCCCATGTGATCTTGGTAGTGGCGAAGGAGTCTGATAAATAATTGATGAACTGTTAAGTGTTCGTTTCCTATTGTGATCTATCGTGTAACCCTGAGTTATGGGCGCGTGAAGAATATCTTCATGTCTCTTAGTTGGAAAGTAAAGTACATTTCATGTGGAGGTATGAGCTCAGACTCATAAAGACTAATTGATTGTGTAACGTATATGATGGTGGAAGGTAAGTTGAAATGTTGAAATGAGGCGAAGCAAGTGGGATATCTCCTGCGGGGTGTCCTTAAGTGGTATGATCCTTATGTGTAATTGAAAGGTATTTTATATGTGTTATGATTTGAATAGGTGCAATGCATGTCCATGTATTAATTTTGATAATATAATACATGTAGTATTGAGATTTATGTTGTTGATATACATTGTGATGCTTTGTCGAGTTGTGGGCGTGTTGTTAGGATGGATTTGGTGATTCTCTGGAAGGTGGATAGGCCCAATTATAAAGGAAACTCTGCCGAAATTTTTGAAAATTTGGGACTTAGTAAAAACAAAAAAAATTTGTCGACTAAAGAGTGGGCTTAACTGTTGTGTAAATGAATGCAAGAATTGCAGAAGAGTTAAAATTTCTGATGATTCGTGTCTCCACAAAACTTCTAAATGACTTGAGTTTAATCTCATTATAACATTGTGGCATCATTAGAGTAAAAATGCTATGAGTTGTTAAGAGTGCCTTGATATATGGCTTCGAGCCAAGTTGGGGAGGTTGCTATTGATTAGCTGATTACACTGTTGTGTGCTATGTTGGTTCTGTCTCAAGTATGTTGGCGGATCAGTTCTGGTCGTAGAAATTGAGCCGAGAATGGCGCGTGCAAAGGAATTTTTTTACAAAGGTTATATGGTGCTTTCGTAAATGTGAGGAAATACTAGGATGTTTTGAGATGCTGTTGATAAAGAATGCTCCGTGTATAGAGAAGAAAGATGGTTGTTTGTATCTGTATGAAATCATGTTCTGCGGTGTCAGAGTACTAGTAAGCCACGAGTGGTTCCGTTCATTTAGGGAAGGTGAATTACAGCTGAATAAAAGTGAATGACTCTCGAGAATGGTTTTACTGTGTTCAAGATTTTGCATGTAACAATCAGGTATCTTAAAGGCACGAGTGGTTCCGTTCATTTAGGGTAGGTGAATTACAGCTGAATAAGAGTGAATGACTCTCGAGAATGGTTTAACTGTGTTCAAGATTTTGCATGTAACAATCAGGTGTATTAAGTTTGTGTATGTGGCTAGAGACTGTGTTTTCATTAGAAGAGATCAAGACTCGTGGTATGTTATGATAATTATGGGATTCTATGTATCCGTGTTCGGAAGGTAATGGTAACGAATTCAGATTCGCAGGAAGTCCTTCAAGGTAAAGCATTCTGGAATGTGGTATTTCTAGGAAAAACGGTTGAGAGGGTATTCAATGGCCTATGGGTCTTAGACAGTGTGGTCGTATGCGCGAGTCTTGTGTGGTAACCTGATTTGAGGTATTGTGGTGCTACAGCAAGGGAGAATATCAAATTAATGATGAATCTGGAAGGAAATTGGATAAATGGAATCACTTAATAATAATAAACCGAATCGGTATGATAAGGATATGATTAATTCTTTGTATATGTTCAAGATAATGAGTCTTACAGGTATTGTGCTGCAAAGCTCTTGAGTGATCGCAGTTTGCTTAGATTGGTTTGGATAGAAAGATTCAGTCCTGGCAGATTAGCTTGTGCAATGAGATTGGGAGAGAGAGTTCTGGATGTGTTTTACCGTGGTTTGAATATGAGTATATTTCCTATCGTTATGTGAAGCATGGAGTGTGTAATGATTTTTCTTCTATATAGGATCATGGAAGTTCTTGACTAGTGAGTGTAACGATTTTTGCGGCGCAGAAGAGAGATAGAAGTCCTCATGTTATCCTAGTGTGGTATGGTCTATGTGTTATGATTTGGAGAACTGAGATTTGCTTGTTCAAGGTTTTGGTTCAGTTCATAATGGGAAGTCATTAAATTCTTGAGCAGCACGGGCAACTGCAGGTGATTTAAGAACCAACCTTCTGATGATTTAGGAAATGGTACTGTAATTCTAGTGATTTGACGGGGGTATATGTTCAAAAGAAAGGGGCAAGGTAATGTAAACTGATTATACTTTGGTGGTATTGCAGTATTCTCTTGTTGGATCGACTGTTGATAATTGAGATGTTGATGGCGCAGGGAAATTTTTGAATATCTTTCGTGGTATGAATGGATACTTGATGTGTGTTATGAATTTTGTATGGCGGAGTGTGGGATCAGGCATAGTCATTCATGTGTTATATGTGTTGAAGACTTGAAGTTCTCGTGATCCGACTATGCAGTGGTTGTGGATCGTGTGTATCGACATCGTCTAGCGGTTATTGGAAATTGTGGTCCGAGTGGATCTTTCTTTGCTTGGTATGTTAAATTTGGGTTATGATAGTAGATTGTAGACTGGTTGTCCCAATGCAGGTTGTCTAGACTAATGTGTTATGGGCTATGTCGGAAAATGCCACAGGTTGTGTGGCGAGGTGCATCGGATTATGTTCTAGCAAGGTAGTTTGTATTCCAGAGACCAGCGGACGGCTGGCGAGTATTGCTTATTAATTGGGCCTTCGTGGCGGATGTCAGTGCAGAGGTTTCTACCATTGATTCAGTTTTGGTATTGAGGGAATTTTTCGGATACTTTTCTTGTGGTTGGGCATGAGACTATATGTGTTTATTGTAATGAGAAAATTTGGTTCGATGTGCATCTCCTTTTGAGAGATATATGTGCGGATCGGGTGGCACGCCGCCACGGGTATGGTATCTGGATCGGGTGGCACGCCTCCAAGGGTATGTTATCTGGATCGGGTTGCACGCCGCAACAGTCTGATGTTGGGAATAGTTTTCTATATGTTACTTTGTATGCATTACTTCCTGGTTTCTGAGGAAAGTCTGTATTGGGTGTTGCTCGGTGAATAGCGCATCAGTTGTGTCCTTTCAGGATTAAATAGTGTATATTGCTTGCTTCACCATGGGTGTGATGGATTGCCTATTTTCAGACATCAATCGGTGCGTGGCTGCCTGTTTTGAGCATGGTGACTTGAGGTGCTTCCTGTGTAACAGTGTTTGGATGGGATCACGTGTTGTGGCAGGGCCACATGAAGTTATGACCTTTCGAGGAGGATTCAGGTACTCTATTTCTATGAGGTGAGACGGGATCTCAGTTTTGTGTTGTAATGGTACTGTTGAGCTTGAGGTACAACTCTTTCATTTGAGTCATTGTCATGATTTGAGTATGTTCAGACTGCTTCCCATTAGTGCTTGTATTACGCAAGTTGTGGCTTAGGCCTGCATCGAGGTGTCATATCACCAAAGGGGTGGTTGGAGTCGAAGTGATCATGGGAGTCAATAATGAGTACGAACAGATTTGATTTCAACTTGTTAGAAAGGTAATATCGAGGTTTGGATCGACAATCTGTTGTAGTATCAGTCAGAGGGAAATGGATTCATGAATGGTTCATCTGAGAGATGGGTTCGGTATATCGCGTGTTTCAGTTGCCGTTGGCAGTATATATGAAAGTGTTGGAATAAGACTTTAGCTAATAAAAAGGTTTTTCTATCGGTATTTGGTTATTGTGGGAAATTGCTGTGAATAGAGGCCATCGTCTCAAGTGTTTGGGTTGTGTAGTATATCATATGGTCTCACCTGGAGTGGAAAGTATGGGATTATTACAGTTAGTTCGGGTTTATGCTGAATACAGACGTGAGGTTCTGATCTGGTGTATGATTTCGGGAAGTGCAATGTGGTTTATGGTTTAGATGGACTGTGAAATTCCAGCTATATTGTATTATCGGACCTATGTGAGATAGGGTGACGTGGGATCACCCCGAGTATATGTTTGGTAAGGTCATTTAGCTATTGGGTTGCTTCTAGTACAGCTCTGGGTACGCTTGAGGACGAGCACTTGTTTAAGTTGGGGAGGATGTGACGACCCGGACCGTCGTCACGTGAGTTACCGCCCTGTTTACCTCTTATTGTGTTGCTTCATGTCTCAATATCAGTATTAGAGTCGATCGGTGTAATTGAATTAGTTTTGGTTGAAAATAAGGCACATAGCCTCTTATAAGGAAGCTTGTTATAGAAAAGTCAACCAGAAGTTGACTATGTGGTTAGAGGGCTCAGATATGAATTCCGGTGGTTCAGTTAGCTTCGGGAGGTGATTTGTGACTTAGGAGCGTGATCAGAATTGAATTCGGAAGTCCGGTATAGAATTGGGCTTGAATTGGCGAAGTTTGGATTTTGGCAGATTCCGGTTGGTAGGTGAGATTTTGATCTGAGGTTCGGAATGGAATTACGACGGTTTCAGTAGCTTCGTTAGGTGATTTTGGATATGTCTGCAAATTTTCAGGTCATTCGGTCGTTGTTTGGTCAGGTTTTTGGTTGAATGCGCATTTCGGAAGTTTTGATGAAAGCTAGGCTTGAATCCGATGTAATTTATTGGTTTTAGCGTTGTTTGATGTGTTTCGAGGATTGGAACTAGGTTGTATACGGTTGTTGGATGTGTTGGTGCTTTTGGTTAAGGTCCTGGGGGCCTCGGGGTGATTTCGGAAGGTTATACGGGAATTTTGAAGTTTGACAACAGGTCTGTATTTGAGGCTCCTGGTATTTCCGCATCTGGGGAAAAAGGAGCGTAGGAGCGGTTCCGCAGATGCGACTGGTCGATCGCAAAAGCGGTCTGGGTGAGGGGCTGGCATTTCCGCAAAAGCGGACACTGCAGAAGCGGTAAGTGACCGCAGAAGCGGTCCTGGGATTTTGATGAGACCGCAGAAGCGGTCAAGTGGATGGCAGAGGCGGCTACCGCAAAAGCGGTTTAAGACCGCAGAAGCGGTCGTAGTGGGTTAAGTGAAACTGCAGAAGCGGTCTAAAGGCCGCAGAAGCGGTCCCACAAAAGCGGTAGCGGGACCGCAGAAGCGAAAATATCAGAAGGGTTTAATGAAACAGTGTCTTCGAATTTCCGAAGTGAGAAAACATTTTGGGACTTCGGAAAGAGGCGATTTTGGGCGATTTGGAGAGATTTCGAAGGAGATTCCATCAGGTATGAACTTGTAGCCTCAAATAATGTTGTTATGGTATAAAAACAAGGATTAAACACTGAAAATTGGAGGAATCAAAGGGTAGAAATGGAGGTTATGGCTTGAAGCCTAAGAGAGTCTAAAGTGACGATTTGAGGGGTCAAATGGACTCTGATTCGTGGTGAGACGAGGATTCCAGGAATGTGAATTTCGTAATTTTTCGAGAAGTGGGCCCGGGGCTCGGGTTTTTCCAACTTCGTGGTTTTTGTTGTTTTTTCGAGTCTTTTCGATTGGGTTCTAGTTTATTTTCCTAGTATGACGTATCCCTTATGGTTTTGATCAGATTCTATACGCGAGGAGGTAGATTTGACAGGGAAAGGCTTGGCCAGCTAGATTATCGGCCGGCTAGAGGTGAATAATACTTGTGAATGATATTCTGAGGGTTTAAAACCCCGGATTTGCACATCTTAGTGCTGTATTGAGGTGACTTGCACGCTGGACCTGAGCGTGGGGTAGAGCACCATTGGGGATCGTGACTTGGTCCATCCCGGTTGTTGGTTTTTACCGCGTATTTGCAAATGATTTGTTGTTATCATTATGACTTGGGCTCATTGCCATACTTCGGGCTTATTGCCGATTGTTTGAAGTCTTTATGAACTATCATCACTGTTTCCCTCACTATTTTACTCAAACTTGGAGTTTTAACTGATATTTGAACTATCATTTGAGCTGAGTATTATTGTTTTACTGATTCCCGAGGGGCTTTTTGACTATTTTTGGACTGATTGAGGTCGAGGGCCATATGTGAGGGCATGAGGAGTAATGTGAGGAGGCTTTCAGGGCTCGAGTGATATGTGAGGAGTCTGTCAGGGCTCGAGTGATATGTGAGGAGGCTTTCAGGCCTCGAGTGTTATGTGAGGAGGCTTTCAGGCCTCAAGTGTATTGAGTGCAGGTTTTCAGGCCCCGTGAATTCAGGCTTTCAGGCCTTATTGATAGCGCTTGGACTGTAGGAGCCCCTCCGGAGTTTGCACACCCACAGTGAGCGCGGTGTACCCCTTTGAAATGAACAGTGGTAATAATGACGCTGTCATACATGTTTCGGTCAGGTAACAATGACTGACCAGTGTAACATTGACACTGAAACACATTTAGATCAGGTAACAATGGCTGACTGGTCAGGCAACAATGGCTGACCCTACTTGTGTACTCTTATTTATTTGATTCCTTTCAAGAGAATGTTTTTGCTATGTTTTCATGAATTATACTGTTATTTGGTTTACTGCTTAAGATAACATTATTTGTGCCCTTTTGGGATTTTATACTTTCAGTGTTATTCACTTTTATTACCACTGAGTTGGAAGTACTCACTTTACTCCCTCCACCTTGTGTGCAGATCCAGGGCAGTCTCAGGCTGAGTGATTCTAGTTGATCCAGAGTTCTTTTCGGGAGTATTTCAGGTAGCTGCACGACGTTCGCAGCCGATGACTCTCCCCTCTATCTTTATCCTTTACTTCCGCATTATCAGTGTTAGACAGAACTTTGTAGTAGGATATTATTATGTCATTAGCATGGTCGTGACACCGGGTCCTAGTTGGACTGTTTCGGTATTTTGCCAGATTTTCTGTATTTTTATCATTATTTCAGACTTTGACTTAAATAGCTTTATCTATACTTGTTTAAATAATTGGGGTAATTGTTATAAATGGTCGGGCTTGCCTAGTAGTGTGCTGGGCGCCATCGCGATCGGGTTTGGGGTCGTGACATTGACGGACCAACCTGGGTCAAATTGACCCAAGGCAAATCAGACCTAGGCCTTTAACCAATTGAACTGACCTTTTTTTTCATTAATGGGTCATAGAAAGTTCCATGACTCAAAGAACCCATTAGCCCAATTAAGATTCTGAAAAAGTCAATCGAAATGTAACCATTTTTAGCAATTTAAATCCTAGACTACTCAACCTATTAACCAGAACTGAATTAGTGAAATAAATCAATGGACTAGTGTCACTGATTAAAGAAACCATATAAAACTAATCATGCATGAACAAATAATTGCAGAAAAACTAAAACAAAATGAACAATGAATAAAAGCAACTTGAAATTAAAACAAATTTATGAAGTAAAGAGGATGTTAAATGACGATTAGCCCAGATATGCAGAAGTAAAAAAAAAATATATTGAAGGAAATAATAAAAAGAAGTGAAGAAAGAGATCCTGAACACACCTGTCTAAGATAGGTAAGTAAGAACCTGGAATGAACCCTTTGAATAGCCTTGTTATAGGTCGAATTACACCTTTTTTGCGTGTTCTCTATGAAAACACGCGACTAAAGTCTAAATCAAACCCAAACTTCATCCAACTAATCGTTTGGGATTTTTAGGGTTCAGACCCTCGACTTAAGATTCAGGCAGTTCTGAAGGGTTTTGAAGCAGACAAAGTGGGTATTTGGAATGAGTGGGGCTTGAGGATTATTTTGTGTTAGTTTTGTGGTGGTTGGTGGTGGTGCCGCCACCAGAGAAAACAAGGGTGGCGCTACGATTTGGAATAATAATCTGAAATTCGAGTAGGTCAGGCCGGATTTGATGGAAAGTGATCGGGGATTTCTAAAGAGGGGGGTGAGGAGATGCTCTGGTATAAATTTGGGCACGATTAGCCGCCGGCCACCGCCATGGGCGATTTTCGGCAGCCGATAGGCGGTGGTTGAAGGCGGAGCTCGTCGGGGTCTCTGAATAGTTGAGAGAGATGACTGGGGGGTAGGGGAAATAATTGGACATATAAATATTAATGACACCCCTAATTCGAGACCGTCAGATCAAAATAAATCAACGGTTGATATTCCTCACCACGAAATGGGGTCTTTTTGATTAGAGGGGGACCTGGACCGGGCATCTGGAACGGTTTCAGGCCATTTGAGTGGGTTTGGACGGGTAAAAGGGAAAATTCAGTTGTGCTTGGGAGAATTCTAATTGATTTGGCCCAAAATCTGATTCTCTTTAACTCTTTTTCCTTTTTATTTTATTTTCTTTTTCTTTTCAAATTAAAACTAAAAATCTAAATTAACTCTAAAAACTAAATTAACCTACCCAATTATATTTAGCTCTAATTAATAACCAACACAAAGTAATTAAATACTAATTTAAAGGAAAAATTGAACAAAATTCAAAGCTAAAATTAAACAAAGCAAATAAATTAATTTTTGTGATTTTTGTAAAACACTAACTACTAATTAATCTAAAATATATAAAATTAAATCCTAAATACAAATGCAATTTGTATTTTTCTATTTTTTTATGAATTTATTTTAAATTAAAATTGCACACAGTAATGCAAATAATAATGAAATTATGCAATTAAATCCTAAAAATCAAATCATTAAAAGAATAATCCTAAAACTAACAATTCTGTAGGAGTGATTCATGCGAGGCAAAAATCATGTTCTCACAATACTTGCTGAAATAGATGGAGAAGTTTGGCACAAACCTATCAATCCAGATGCAGTCAAGAGATACTATGTTTTGATTGTTTACATTCCTTCATCTGAAGTAACTGAACTACGTTTGACCAGATTCCTGTTTAACAAGGGATACGTAGGCATCTCTGTGGGTTCGGTCACATCTTAATAAAATATTCATTTACCTAAAACCAGAAACCGGTGTAGAATTTTTAGGAGGACCCTCAAAATTCTTGAGCAAGTCCAGCCGACGTCATATTCAAGACAATCAGAAATCGGTTAAGAAATTAGGGAAGAATTTTGAGGAGGACCCTCAAAATTCTAACGCAAAGAAGCCGCAGTGTCTCTAAAGTGTCGCATTCATTAGTTCACTTGATTTTCCTAATACTATATACCATTATTTTTCATAAAATGATTCTATTTCATCAATAAATACATATTTGTTCAAAAAATTTATTTCTGCGACATCCATGTGTTACTAGGACGAATCGAGCATGGCCTCCACAGCAAAGAAAAGTAAGCAGACAAAGGCACGAACCAACCATTCCCTTAAAACTCATGATTTTTCTTTCGATCCAAGCATAGTGAACATAACAAGGGTATTCATAATATATGTATATAAAAATCACTATCCTCATAGCAATCGGGCCACCC
This sequence comes from Nicotiana glauca, assembly GCA_026770625.1. Lineage (NCBI taxonomy): Eukaryota > Viridiplantae > Streptophyta > Magnoliopsida > Solanales > Solanaceae > Nicotiana > Nicotiana glauca. The sequence continues at coordinate 191,112 of MU780736.1, forward strand.
AATGCAAATATATCTCCAACTAAGAAATGTTCTACTCTTATTTGCTATTTGTTCACAGCTTAAGGCTAAGCATTGCCTTTTTTGTGCATGAGACTAAGCCCTCTGTCAAATCTTGCATGAGGCTAAGCCCTACCTCTATACTTGCATAAGGCTAATCACTGCTTTCCCCTGTATGAGACTAAACATTGTCTCTCTTTCTTGCATGAGGCTGAGCCTAGCCTCCCTATTTGCATAAGGCTGAGCCTAGCCTCCCTATTTGCATAAGGCTAAGCACTACCTTCCACTGCATGATATTAAGCATTTTCTCTTCTCCTTGTATGAGGCTAAGCCCTGTCTCCCTAGTTGCATAAGGTTAAGATCTGCCTTTCTTTGTCTAACGCTGAATGTTACACTAACTGAAACCTAGAACAATTTTGCCTTTTCCAAGACTAAGCTCTATCCCCATTTTATACAAGACTAAGCTCTGTCTTGTTTGCTTATATGATCCATCATCATGTCTCTATCCGAAGGTGTCATAGTCTAAAGGCATCATCCTCATAGTCTGAAGATTCCATGACATAGCTTGAGGATCTCACAATACTACACATAATTATTCAAAGGCGTCATGCTTTAGAATCACCATTTTCATCGCTCGAGAACATTATTTAATGGCCTACGAATCCCCTATCTAAAGATTCATGGACCATGACATCATGGTCTTAGGACGTCATCCTCTTCGTTCAAAGATAACTTTCTTGGTCCAAAGGAAATTTGCATCATGTTTAAATTCTCATAGTAATCTATATATTTTCATGCATTGTGTTTTAAGTTTTGTAGGAAATCTAGGAGGTAACTATTCTTTAAATATGAGCAACCTTCGCTTCAGTTTCTACTCATACCATTCCAATTTCCACTCATATTGTTTGTTGTTATCTCAAACGCAACTGATTCTAATCAATCACTCGCCTTTACCCACTGAAAGTTCATATACCTACCTTGTGATACATACGTTACACTTCAAAGTCATAATCGTAACTCCACATGAACCCATCAGATACTATCCTTCCCAAAAGAAACCCTTTTCTGAAATATACTACCATTCATATGACAATTCCATCGGTTTCATTAACTGTTGAGTCCAGAACTACACATGGTCCGATTCCTGTAAAACCAAGTATATGTAGGCAGCTCAGAGACTAGGGTGCGGCCTATATTTTTCAAAAACCCCATTCGGTCAAAATCGGTCATCATATCTTAACCCGACAACTCTTTCATCCTTCTCAGGTAAAGAGGGGCAACTGTTGATACATAATTTTTCCCTCATATATTTGAAATGCATATATACTTTCAAAATAATGCATGAGCATCAACTAGTATCTTTTCATAATTTTTTGCAAATTAAAAAGTATTTTAATTGATTTATTCCAGCATTTTATTATCTAAATAATTACTAATTGCATCACAAATAATTTTATAATAACTTTGTTGCTTAATTCTATAATTTATATTTATAATTAAGCTTTTATTATTTTATACATAATTGTATTTACATATGTAGGTTATAATTGCAATAACATTGCAATAACAACGCATGCATGCATAATTTCGTTATTTTTACACGATAATGATTCTTTGTAATTTTATAATATTAACAAATTATTTTAAATCATTTTCATACAGAAATATCATTTTTATTATTTATAAACCATTTTATTAAATTAATTGGGTATTTAAATCTAGCCCCTATTTAATTAACTTATTTCGGACCTAGCCTAATACTAGCCAGCCCAATAACCAAACCCAAATACCCTAAGCACCTAATTAAACCCGCCTAAGCCTAAAAATGAACTTGGCTGTTGATCTCGGAATATCAGCAGTCGAGGATCCACATTCCTTTTTATTATACTAAACCCCCAAAACCCCACCCATTTTCCAAAATACGCTGCCCATGAAGCCCATTCCCTCCTCTCGTCTCTATCACCTTCCTTCTAACCCTATCCCGCAATCACTGAAGCCTTTTTTATTCATAGGTTCATTATTCAACCACAAGCCTTATTTGGACTTATATCTCTACTGGTTGTTCGATTTTCATGATAATTGACAGAATCTAGAAGGGATTTGAATCAGATTTGGTTCAAATCTCCCATTTTCTCAATAAATCTGAATGTGTTCGCTCATACGTCCGTGAGTACTAATATCTTTTAGTTTATGGCTTCATTCCTCTTGTTCAAACCGGATTTTATTTCACCTATGATTATTTTTTACATAACCTAACTATTTCTTTTTAATTCGAGTCAGATCCCTTTAGATCTGAAACAATTTGAGTTTGTTTATTACTTCTCCTTTAAGGTTCTTCTATTTTTCCTACTATTGTCAACGGATTTCATTTTTCCCTAAAGCTAGGGTTTTGGTTCTAAGAGATTTCTACAAAAACATTTTCAAACGTTTAAGGGTTTAACTCTAGTTTTGTTCCTTTACTTTTTCGACTGATTTTCATCTCTATGTCTTTATGTCATAGGGGTTTCAATATTGAACTGTTTTTTATAATGTTTGCCCATTTACTTTTTCTTTAAATTAAAGTGATTAATTTATTTACTTGCCTAATTAGGGTTCGAAATTATGCTTTCCTTTTTAAAACTGATATTTCCTTGACAGATTCTTACATATTCTTTCCTTATGTGTGATTCATAATTCATACTACTTTCCTCAGATCTTTTGCTAGCATGATATTTGTACTTGAATTATTAGAACTAACTTTTAATTGATCTCTCGACTTACTACTTACCATATTTAGACCTCAATCTTGACTGATGATCTATTCCATGTTAATAAAGTGAATCTTCCGTCATTCTGGCTATTAATTGATCCTGTTAGCCCTTATTGATTGATTAACTAATCTTTTTGCCTTATTTCATTACCATTGATTCTCCTACCTTATTTGGTTTTACTCTACTGTATGCTATAAAAAACCTAGCTTGGTATCAAGCTTGTGACCACGAGCGGGGGG
>MU780736.1:197282-242668 GCA_026770625.1 Nicotiana glauca
GACTTAGTTTCTTTATTTTACACTTCTTGTCTTTCATGTGGAATGTCATTTTGCCTTCTTGTTCCCTCAAATTGTAAGATGTATGGTTGTTGCCTTTCCTCCTCACAATCTCTCACTGACTCGTGTAGTTCACTTCCTATATCATCACACAATTCCAATATTGAAAAATGCTTGGAATGTGACTTCAAAAATCCAACTTGCAATTTTTCTCGGATTTTGACATCTTCTTCTTCTCCCGGACTAGAGTCAATCTCAACTAAATTTTCATTTACACCGGTTGACTCTAATTCCATATTTTTTCTCGGCACCATTAAACTCATGGAGTCGGTTGGCGGATGTTCAATTCTTGATTCCTCAAAGTAAAGGTCACTTTACTAGTCGGAATTGGACTCTTCTTGACTTCCTACCACACTCTCAAGTTGGAAGGCATAGTGAGCCTCAACCAATATTTTCATTTGCTTTTCCAAAGTGCGGATATGTTCATCTTTGTAAGTCAAGCCTTGTTTCAAGTCCTCGAGTGCAATGTTATGCTTCTCCTCATTTTCAAGAATGGTCTCCAACACGAGCATCATCATCTCATTTCGAGCATTAGAGAGTTCTACTTGGCTTTGTTCAAGTGTCAAGGAAGGATTTGCAGCTTCAACGTCGAAGGAAAATTCTTGGCTATCATTAACTTCCGAGGATTTTTGGACCTCTAAATCTTCAAGCATTTCTCTCATTTGTGATTGCAACGTTTCAAGTGCCAAATTATTTTGGAGACTATTCTCCAAAAGCACCTCCAAGACACTTTGTTCTTTGTTTTCTCCTTCAAGTAGCCACTCCAACATGCACTTGAACTCTCCATTTCGGCCATGCTCAACTTCTTCCACTTCCATAGCACAGTAATTTTCATCACAAAAAGTAGAATCATCATAACTTGGCCATGGGGAAGTGAAGGAAAAGTGAACACAATCGTCCCAATGACAATTTTGAAAACCACACTTATCATAAATACTCTACTCATGAGTTTGAGATTGTACGAACAGTCCAACCCCGGGAGAATTTATACAATTTTGCCACGAGTGTGGTCTTTCACAATAAGGACAAGGGTCATCAAAGTATGAACAACTAGCATCCGACCAATTATCATTATATGATGCCATTTTCAAAAAATAAGAAAATACACAAGAAACAAACAAGAAAAATAGACCAAGGTAAGAAAAATAATTACACAAATATTCGCGAGTTTGGACTGAAGCACTTATGCTTATTTGTCAAACAACCTAAATTACGCCTAATTGTTCCCCGGTAACGGTGGCATTTTTATGACGTCCTAAGCCACTACTAAAAAGTAATTGGACAGGATCTCATGCAATATAATAATTCTATATTAGCTTCTTCCAAAGACTAACAAGACTTCCTAATTGAATTATCTCAAAAAATTAGGAGATTAGGCACTCCCGGAATGGCTACTAGTAGTTCAATCCTATCCCTAGGTAGAATCTATAAAATGAGGGTTAACGCCTCAAGTTCTTGTTAATTAATCTTTTCCAACACCAAATTATCTTTTCTAAAATTTATTCGGAGTTAATGGGTGAGTCCTAGGGTTTACTAATCCCTTTGGAAACATTAAAGAACAAGAATAATTAAAGTAACAATAACTCACTTCATAAATAAATGAAAATCATTCAATACATAAGCATGATATGGTATTTAATCCACACTTTAAACATGAATACCATAAATAAGATTCAAGTGTTGGAAATAAATACTACACATTTAGATATACAATGCAATGTAAGGAAATGAAGAAATAAACATAAATGGGTAAGAAATCCTTAATCACAAGCTTCAAATCTTCAAGACCCAATTGTGTGTACAAAACCCTAGCTTCCACCTTGTTCTATCTAAGTCTAAGAACTAAAAAATATGCCCAAGAGGCCAAAGATGTCCAGAGATTATGCTAGGTCAAGTATTTGTGGGTTTGGAAATGAGAACATATGACCAATTTGCCCAGGTCTGATGCCGACTTCTGCACCTGTAGAAGATTCATCGCAGGTGCGGCTCCACAGATGCGGGGATCCCATCGCAGAAGCAAAATTCCTTTTAAACTCTGTCACCGTAGATTCGATTCATCAAGCATAGATGAGCAACCAAAGAAGCGGTAATCTAACCACAGATGCGGTTTCTTCCAAGCTCAGACTCCACTGTAGAAGCGGGTCTTCTCACGCAGAAGCGGGGTCACTTCTGCGACCATCCTTCCATAGATGCAGAATCACAGGGGAGTTTTTGCATTATTTTCACTTTTTTTGCTTAATTCCACTACAATTGAATTCAAATCACTTCATGGCATCATTTACCTGAAAATCTAACAATACACACCATAAACGACCTCATATTATAGTTAAAGCACATAAAAACTAAAGAAAATAGACTAGAATGAGTGTAAAAATCACCACTCATCAAGTTCTTCTATTGCAGAAATTTGATCTAGAAATAAAAGACTGAACATGTAGTAAAAATCAAGTAGCGGACCGCTTGTCTTGATTGGAGGAGGAGGGCAGGCAACATAACGACTTTGAGATCAATGATTCATTTCCCGACGATAAACTCCTAGCCATTTCAATGACTGGGATGCCATGGTTCACCGACTTAGCAAACTATCTTGTGTGTGGCATTGCACCAAATGAGTTCTATTTAAACCAAAGGAAGAATCTCAAATGGGATTTCCTTGACTATTATTGGGATGAGATGTACCTCTTTCGGATTTGTACCAATGGTGTGAATCGATGATGTGTGTTGGATGAGGAACAACTGGGTATTCTTAAGGCTTGCCACTCTTCATCGTATGATGGTCACCATGGTGGAGCTAGAATGCCAACAAAAGTGTTGAATTGTGGATTCTATTGGCCTACTATCTACAAGGGTGCTAGTGAACTTGTTAAGCGTTGTGATCAATGTCAATGGGCCGGTGGTATTTCTAAGAATTATGAGATGCCCCTAACAACCATCTTCAAAATTGAAATATTTGATGTGTGGGGTATTGATTTCATGGTTCCGTTTGTTAGCTCTTTTGGGAACACCTACATTCTATTTGCGGTTTATTATGTGTCTACGTGGGTCGAGAATGTTGCTCTGCCAACAATGAAGCAAGGACTGTGGTGGCATTCTTAAAGAAGAGCATCTTTACAAGATTCGGTACTTGTCTACGTGTTCGAGAACGGGGGTTTGCATTTTTGCAACAAGGCTTTTGATACCTTAATTACAAAGTATGGTGTCAATCATAAAGTATTGACCCCTTATCACCATCAAGTAAGTGGACAAGTGGAAGTCTCCAACCGGGAGATCAAGCGTATTTCTTCAAAGATAGTGAATGCCGACCGGATGGATTGGTCAGGGAAACTTGATGATGCACTTTGGTCTTCTAGGATGGCCTACAAGACATCGATCAAGATGTATCCATACCGGCTGGTGTTCGGGATGGCATGCCATCTTCTAGTGGAACTTGAGCATAAGGCCATGTGGGTATTGAAGAAGTTGAACCTTGAGTGAGATGTCGCCGCAAACTTAAGGGTGCCATAATTGAATGATATAGATGAATTCTGGTATCATGCCTACACAAACTCGTCCCTATACAAGGAGAAAATGAAGTACATCCACAATAAGGAGTTTAAATAAGTTAATCTTGTGCTATTATTCAATTCTCTATTACCGATGTTTCTGAGCAAGTTGAAGTCAAAATTGACTGACCCATTTTAAGTGGTAAATGTAACCCGTTTAGGTGCTCGAGATTTTTAAAAATAAGAATGATGAGGTGTTTAGAGCCAATAGGCATCGAGTTAAACATTATTTTGTCAATGTTGATGATGACCACATAATGACGGTTCATCATTTCAAATGATTGGTAATCTTCATCGTGCCGCGACATTAAATCAGGCTCTTAGTGGTAGGCAATCCATGTGTCGTTTTCTTGTTCTCCTTCGTTTGATAGGCTTTGTTTTGTGCTAACTAGTTTTGAAGTGTATACAGAAATGGGTGTGCATTGTAGGGACTATACCTGGAAAATTTTGGCCAAGTGTTGATATTATGCGGGTCGTACTAAAATATTGCAACCGCAGAGAAGGGTCTGCAGCCACAGAATTGGAGATCCAAAATCATCAACTTTCTACAGTTGGAATTTGCTGGAAAGTGTACAAAATATGGCTGCACAAAAAAGTATACGAACCGTACAAGGATATGCGACCATTATCTCGCCCAAACTTACACCACAATTATAGGTAGTGAGGCGGTGGATGAAATAATGAAAACCCAACGCAAGTTGAGGTCAAATCCATAGGGAGTTAGAATTGGGATTAGGTATATATTTAGTGTAATTGTATGATGTGCCACAAAATGTACTTCCATATTCTTGTTTGCTGTTTCTATTTCTACTATAAGATATCTATTTCACTTATAAATCTAGAAGCCAATATTTTTTGTTTTGGTTGTTTTTCAAGTGATAAAGAATCTATGGTCGTGACTTACACCTAGGTGTTTATCTAATGGGTCGTAAACTCAAGGTCAAGTTTTATTAGTCGCAGTTGTAATATACCGATCACACACAATTACCCACTATATACCTCTCATTAGTTTGAGCGACTTTGTCCAATTTGGCTCTCACAAAACCAAATGGGTATTTCACAAAAAACAAGTGATATATGCTCAAGTCGGGTCTTACTATATCTAGATTTGAAGCTTTAATAGGGGCTATCAATTTCTTGAGTTCACCCCAATTTCTTGTTAGTCAAGTTCTTCTAGGCTTAATCTCTCTTTTTCAAGTAGAGACTAAGTGAATGAGGCATATATAAATATTTTCAACCATCAATTCTTGAATTCAAGCAAGATCTACGCTAAATATCACTAACCCAATCAAAAACAAGCCGTAAATCAAACACCCATTAAGTACCCACACTAGGGTTGGGCCACAACCCTTGTTAGAAATTTACTACTCATGATAATTGCAGAACTTAAGGAGAAATTAAAATAGAATGGATAATAATTGACCAGGAAAAGAAAATCTAAGTTTAGAAGCTAATCTATTACAAAATTACTCAAAACAGTAAAAGAAAATGGCTCAGGTGCTCTCCCCAATACTAAAATTGACTTAAAAATAGCAAATAGTTCTATTTATACTAAGAAAAAAATATTTGACAAAAATGCCCCTATGGAGGTTGTGCATACCGCACATTTCTGAGTGTGGCCGCACTCTTGCTTTTGTGGCCGCATAATTATAATGTGGTCCGTACTCATTGAACTTGAGCTCTGGCTTTTGTAGGACTTCTGCGGACTGAAAAATTGTTAGAGCGGTCGTGCTCTTAATTATACGATCACAAAAAAATGATGTGGTCCGCATTCCTTCTTGGTTTTAAAATCCTATCTCTCTCATCCTTCCCTTTTGAGCACCGCATAATTTTGAGTGCGACCACACAATTATTGTGCGGTCCACATTGTAATCTTGTTTTCCCTCGTTTTTGTTATTATCCACTTTTGGCTCCTTTATGAGTTGATATTGACTTATTTTTCTAGTTTCCAACTATTCCTGCACGAAAGCACATTTCATTTGTTTTCAACACTATCTTTAAGCATTTTTGAGCTAACATACAAGTAAAAGAGAGCAAATAAGCGGTCAAAATCCTTACTTATTAGGCCACACTTATTTTTGTGTGGGCCGCAAAGCTCAATTCATGTACAGGTAAAGAGTGCACCCCACACTCAAAATTGAGCGGCCGCACTCAGATAGTTTCTAGAACGACTTGGTCAAAGTATAAATAGGGCATTTCACCACTATTCAAGCCATAGAAAACACTGTGCATCCCAAAAATATAGTTCACAAATAACACTAAATTCATCAAGTTAAATTCTCACGCGCATCATTCAATACCGGTATGTTCAATCAATGTTAGAATTTTGTTTTCATTTTTCTTAATTTATGTTTTTGTTTTCTTTGATTGGTTTAGTTATTTTTAGGACTAAGATGTCAAATGATCTTAATATGTCCTTCAAAATCATGCGGGTCACTTCATATATGTCATTAGGGGATGGGTAGACCACTTATCCTGTCAATTTGTGCACACCATATTTAATTTGTGAAAACATTGCAAGAACCCTAAGTATAGTGTCATCACTATTTGAATTGTGCGGTCCACATAGCTATTAAATATGGTAAAGTTGATGGTTGAAATGTGCAAACTGCACTGATAATTTTGCAGTTCGGAGAAAAATTATGTGGCCGCATAAAAAGGTATGCGACCACACTTTTGAACTTCACATAATCGGAAAGTCAGGTTTGGGCTTGTGCGGCCGCACTTAATATTGTGCGGTCCGCACTCACACTAATGTGGTACACACTTTAGGGTGTTCGACCGCAGTTTAGGATTCTGAGGTCAGCACTAGACAGTCTGCGGCCGCACTCAGAATTGTATGGTCTGCACTGTCTCTTTGATGACTGTGTTATGCAATTTTTCTGCAAATGCTTTAATTGTTTTGAATTGTAACTGACTTCTATGCTTTGTATTGCGGATAATAGTTCATTCAAGAGGTAGAGGTAACATATCTAAAGGGAGAGTTGAATCCTCCCGAGGCCTCGGCAAAGGTACGTAGGCTCTGGAAGTCCAATACAAAACAATCACCAAAAAGTCAACCACTGGGAGATACTAACTCTATGACGAAACCTCTACCTCAGCAAGTTCTTTTAAAGGTTCAGAGGCATGCAGGCAGAGCTTAGATCCCTTCTCTACACACACTCCTCTTGCACTAATTGATTTAGATGATGATAATAATAATGTGGTAGAGGAGGTGAAACTTGAGTCGGTGACCTTGAGAGGTAGAAAAAGAAGGACATATGGGAGGATCAGTTTGTGAGTTTGACTTCCTTTACGTGGTTTGGAGAGTTTTGGCCCCAGAGATAGCTCACACTTGAGCGATTGCTCTTAATGCAGGATTTGGACATTCACAATCCAAATGTCCTTATATAGTTTCCCGAGTGAAAGGGGTGGAAATGGTTCACCCAAAGAGTCATCGATGCAAATGAGCACTTGGTTAAAGAATTTTAAGCCAATATGGCTCATATAATGAAGGGTACCAAGATAACAAACGTGATAAATATGAAAGTCCTATTCCACTCCTGCACTTTAAACTCTTATGTGGGATTTGACGAAGTAGAGGTAGTCTAGTATTTGGAAAAGATTGCTATGTGTGATGCAGCTCGCCCGTGGCTAGATGAGATTTTGGCTGCTCGAGGATCACGACCCCTGTGGTAGGCCTTTGTGTGCAACCGTATTGGCCCGTGTATGAATGAGAACAACGTCTAACTTCCCCGGACAGTTTTAACGGCTTCTATTATTTATGGGTACCCGATCAATGTGGGTGCCATAATGTCAAGAAACATCATATTAGATGTCCAAAAAGGTGAACGGTCCTACCCTTATCCAAACTTCCTCATAGAGTATTTCAATGATCTAAAGGTGGAGCTGAGGACATTTGATACAAAACTAAAGGTCAAGAAGCCTTTCTCGTACTACCATTTACAAGGTGCTGACAACCTAAGGGTTAAGGGTAAGGCAACTACCTCCATTGGCCAGTCTGAAGAGCCAATAGTAGTAGTTACTGATTCAGCTGATGATCCCTCCACAACTGCCATGCCTTCCAGAACAGCCGGTCCTTCCATCGAGATAGATGACATGCCACCACATCCACCTGCCAGACCATATACATTAGTGCTAGTGCCTGCCTCTTCCAGATATCCAATAATTGCACTTGAGAGTCTCCTAAACACTAGCAAGTCTCAACAACTGATGCAGAAGCTACTTCAAAGCTATTAGACATATCCATTTCTTCTGCAACGTAGTCTTCTTCCCCGACAATACCTCACGTACCTCCGTTAGTTGAAGTAACATTGTAAAAGATCATGGAAAATTAGAAGACCATTATGGACACTCTGGTAGCACATGGGGAAGTCATTTAGGAGTTGGGGAAGCAAGTGAAGAAGACGTGGAAGTGTCAGGCTTTGAAGAAGTCGGTGGATAGGTTAAGAAAAAAAGTTGCCAAGATCACATTTGCCAGAGATCTACCCCTGTATTTATTGATGGATTCAGCACTAGTAGCACTTGCAGCACCATCAGTACCTGAGGCATCGCATGCAGCAGCTGGTTAGTCTAAAGTGCCAGACCTTACTGCCCAAACTACTAAGGAGATGCTCGAAATTCTCTCCAACCCTGTTGTCCTTCATCCAGATGATGATGAGATACAGTTGGAGGTGATCGAGGGTTCTGAGGGTGCCATGTATAGTGAGACCACATAGGGAGATCTCTTAACCTATACCCTTTCTTCTTATTATTTTTGTTAAGGATTGAGAACAATGCTTATGTTTATTCATGGGGTGGTCTATTTTGGATGATTCATTATTGCATTGACATTTGGCCTGTAATAACTCTTATACTCCTTTTCTTTTATATTTATTTTCTCTTTGGTTATGTATGTATTCTTCTCTTTCATTTGATGTATATATCCATTTCCCTTCGGTTTGTATATTCATTTGTCTTACTTTTCGTAGTTTATTTCATAGCTTCTTTAGTTTATTTTCTTAGTAGTACAACTTCTTATTTACTTTAGTATCTTCTTATTATGTTTAAGTGAGCAATAAGCCTTTTTTTCTTAATGCCACAGTTCTTTCCAGAGTAGGGTCTTTTGTGAACCGGGTGGATTTTCCAAATGATGGATGGTGTCACAAACTTCTTAAGGGATTGAGTCTGTTTCGTTTCTTTTGTGTTTGGGCAAAAATAGTAGTAATGAATAAAAGGTTATTAAGAATTCTTCACATGGTACCAATAAATTAACCTACGGCCTTATGGTTAAAAACAAGTTGTTGGCAGAAAATAGCTCTAGCTATGACATTTCAACATTTGTGTTACCTTAAGCAATCATCAAGTGGTACAGTCGAGCCCTTTGTGATTCTCAATCTTAACTAGGGTTGTTGTTGGCCCTTGACTCGGATCACTTTAGCAATCCGACAGTGCGAGAGGTGAGATATTAGTTGCAAGTCCAAGTACCCATGCTAATAGTCTAGAACTTGCCCAAAATGTTTTTAGGAAAAATTCTAAATTAGCTATGCTTGAGAAATGATGTAGGATCTCCTTGATCCAATTTGAAAAATCCCATACCCTTCCAATGCGATATCCTTAGTCATCCTATTTGAGCCTAAACTGCTTTTCATTCAATAACCACGTTACAAGACTTTTATCCATTTTGTAATGACCCTCTCTTAGCACTCTATCTTTCCTTAGCATTCTTGAGAAACAATTGTCTAAAGCAGAAGTTTGGTGGAGAGATGAGAATTTTGAAAGTGATATAAAGGTACAAAGAAGAGGAAATAACTGAAGAAAAGAGAAAGCAAAGAAAAGAAAGAAGGAAGAAAAAGAAAAATGCCAAAAAGGAAGTGAATAAAGTAAAGAGTTAAAAATCATCACCACCACAAAGAAAAAATGCTCTCTTCTCTATCCTAAACCCTAAACCTGACGCCTAAACCTAGCCTTCATGGCCATGCCGGCCACTGCCCAGCCTTCAATGGAGGTTGGGCAGTCATCTTTCCCACTGGAAACAACTCCACAACCATCTACAATTCCAAATCCAATTCAAAATTACGCAAATCTGTTAAAACCTAGTGCATTAAATGCCCCCATGCAGTCTACGTCTACTGTTGCCCTAAAACCAATTGAATATCTTCATGGAGAACCAATCAAACGTTGGAAGAAACAAGAAGTGAGACAGTCCATTGTGCAACAAGGATTAAATCTGGCAATACTGGGTAACTTTTCATATAGGAAGCCAGTGATTCACGATTTATGTAAAATTCTGCCAATTCAATATGAGTTAAAAGGTCCATGCTCAGTTGGATTGATTGTGGACAGTCATGTATTGATTAAGCTTTCATTAATGGAGGACTACATTCATCTTTTATCAAATCCTGCTTATTACTTGAAAGTTCAAAATGAGATGTGGCAGATGAGGTGCACCAAGTGGAACCCATGGTGGAAAATTGAGGAAGAAACACCAATTGCCATAGCATGGATTTCGTTTCAAGACTTGACTCCTAACTTCTTTGGGAAGGAGTTTGTTTTTTTCACTAGCTAGGGCAGTAGGGAGACCTCTTCATGTTGATTTAGGTACTCAAAATGGTACAAGACCAAGCTATTCCAAGGCGAAGGTGGAGGTGAATTTACTAGCCAATTTAACTCAAAGGATCAAGATTGTTAAAGAAGAAGATGAAACTGGCCAGCAGAATTCAAGTGGATCAAAATTAGGTATGATTATATGCCTAAGTATTGTAAAATTTTTAAGAAACAAAGTCATAAATAAGAGGAATGTTGGGTGATAAATCCGGAATTGAGAAAATTTTAAGAACCTACTAATGAGGTGAAGAATGAACAAAATGTAGTTGGTACAGCTGCTAACACTACCAAGGTGTTAACGAGTGGTAAAGTGGTAGGGAAACCTATTACAAACCAAGCTAGACATGAATGGATACAGGTTCAAAAGAATAAGTATCAGAGAGACAGAAGATGGTACATTATTGAAGACAAGGTTGGAAAAGAAGTTGACAAAAGGAAAGTGAAGACCAAGCTTGATGAAGTTACAACTAAGAACAAGTTTAATGCATTGGAGGTGTAGGAAGTAATGAATCCTCCATTACAAATTACGGAAGTCAAGTGTGAAGATCACAACAATAGTAAGAAGAAAAATCAAGGTGAAAAACATTCCATGAAGAATCCGAAGAAGGGAAGTAAAGGCAAGAATGGAAAGTTACCTCCTAATCCTAATGCTACTGGGAAAGAAGGGACTGGAAATTCTATTCCTTTAGGAGAAGGGTCTCGAGTGGATTTAGAACGTGTGAAGAAGGAGGCTGTTGAAAAACTGTTGGATAAATCTATATCCTACTCCTAGTAGGATTCGGTCTTCCGGTCATCAAGATGTGGAACAAAAATTGGAGGAGAGGGTCAATAAGGAGTCGACTATTGAATGGGTTCACAGGAGATTTGGTACCAACAAGGAGGATCTTAGGAAGCTGAATGTGACCACTAATCACTCTGCAAAACCTCTAGAGAGTGATGAAGTAGAGGTTATGGATGAACAACAGGGATAAGCAAAGGCAAGGGTAGACAAAGAGGAGGAGCTCAACAATCAAATGCAAAAAACTTGAAATATTGTAGCTGCTACAGTAAACCCTAGCAGTCTAAAAACTAGGGTTGACTATAGTTTGAGTTCTACATATCTGCAACCAGGAAAATCTATTGGAGGAGGTTCAGGAGCATTAACGGTAGCTGGATATCATGATGGATCAGTGTCTGCACCATTGAGCAATGAGAAAGCCAATGGAACAGTAACTTCTGAAAAAATTTGGGAGATTTTTGCTTATGTTGATGGGGTTCATGTTTATGTTTTGTAGAAAGGGCATGATGAAGGAGTTCCGATTGATGTTAGGAAGGATACAGAGTGTTCAGATCATAAAACAGACCAAGGGAAGGGGGCTAATCTTAATGGAACAGTAACCTAGGCAGTTTCTGCCAATTTTGCTACAGTAAACCCTAACCTAAGTTCTGTTTATGAACTTCAGTTTAAAATGATACAGGAGAAGGTAGGGGATATGATTACTGATTCACAACTGTTAGGATATGTATTAACACCTTATGAGCCTGGTGAACAAGCCATAGTTGAAAAGGAGAGTGAAGCTTTGCCAATGGATTGCTCATCTAGAACTGATTCTCCTTTACAAATCAAGATTAATGTTCCACTGAAATCTTATAATCAGGTGATACATGACATTATAACTTATCGGGAGTTTCCATTAGATATTCATAATTCCTTAGTGGAGCAGCAAAATCAATTTGAAGAGGAAGGTGATGATGAGTCTACAACTGAAAATGTCAAGGGTGTGATGAGAGAAGGAGATGTATCTCCTACTGCAGCTACTAGAAGCGTGAAGAAAGGAAAGAAGAATCAACCTAAAGAATCATTGCAACCTACAAGAATACTGCCTAAAAGGGTAGGTTCTGGAGCTTCAAGATGATGATTAAGACAATTATTTGGAATATAAGGTCTGTTAAAACACAACAGTCCTCAGAGAGTGATTGACATACAGAAAGAACATGGATTTTTCATTGTAGCACACGGAACTTAAACATAAGAAGAAGTTTATTGACAAATATAGAAGAAGGCCAGGAATGGAGGTAGCAATTTCTAATGTGAATGGGAAGATTTGATTTTTTTGGATGCTATGGTTAAATGGAAGTTGATGATTGACGTTGAGCAACAAATGACGATTAGAGTGTGCCACCAAGAGTTGGGTAAGTACATTATGATGACTTTTGTCTATGCTAAGTGTTGTGCATTAGAAAGGTCAGAACTATGGGACAATCTTTATTATTTGGCTAGTGACATGGAATTGCCATGGCTTGCTGGTGGGGATTTTAATATTGTTTTAGGAGAGGATGAGAAGATAGGTGGTTTAGCACGTGATTTTTATCCTATACGAGATAATATTTATCCTATAAAAAGAAAATTGGGAATAAAAAAGAAGAATTGGAAGAACCTTCTCCCTCGTGAGACTTTTCTCCCAAAAATATTTCCCCAAAAAATATTCCTCCACATAAGACCTTCCCCCAAAAATATTCCCCACATAAGGCCTTTCCCCAAAAATACTCCCCCACGCAAGACCCCTTCCACATTAGAAAATACCATATGCACACCTAAAATACAATGAGCGCGGTTTTCAGCAAAGGAACCCCTCCCACCGTCCACTCTTCTTCTTCGACCAGCACACATCAAAAACAATCAAAGGAAGGCAACCCCCCATTTCTCATTTAAAAAAGGAACCAAATTCCTAATACCTAGAGAAAAAACCAGCGAAATCTTCCCAAAATATCACCCCAAAATCAGCCATAAGCATCCCATTATAGCTCCAACCTTAACCCCAAAATCCACCTTCAATCAGTCCATAAATCATTACCATTAGCTATCAAAATTCGGCCTCAAAACAAAGCTGAGAAACTGCTCCAAAATATCTCAAAAAATGCAGCAGAACAGCACCATAACAACAACGATTCTGTTCGAGGTCATCGAGTTGAGGTTTCTGTCAGTCGATAGGTCTGTTGGAGGTTGTCCGCTCGTGGAATCTGCCGTAATTTACAGTTCAAAATTAGCTATATGCAAAGTTTTTTTCTTTCTATTCTGTTTCTCTCTTTAATAATTTGGACCATTTCATATTGTTTTAATTTCAAGTTTCACATGAATGAGCGTTGTTTGTGAGTATCTTACTCGGTGTTTGTTGGAAATCTTAAATGAATATTCAGCGTTTGCTTGATTTGTTGAATTTTGAAAAATAAAAAAGGATATATGACTAGGTGAAACCATGAAATATGATGGTCTTATGTGTGCGAGTGTACCATCAATTTTTATATTGTTTTTGAGTTTGGAATCCTAGGCATGTTGATATTTTGCATCTGCTTGTGGGGATTTACAGCTTTTTTAGGATGTACTTGGTTGATTTTTTCTTTGAATGAGTACTTGAAAAAAAAAGGAACTGTTAATTTGAGTTGATTTGATTCGGTTGATAATTCAAATGATTGAGTTGTTATTTGTTTAAATGCTCATAAACTAGGCACCATATTTGTGGTTTGTTTTATTTTCAACCATAGCTGCAAATGGAACTAAAATGTCTAGGTATTGAAATATTTAGAATGTGGATGAGTTAAAGAAAGTCTATGGCTTGTTTTCATTTGATGTAGATGCATGATTAATGGGATTAAGCATTTTAATAATTCAAGAATAGTCAGTCAGAAATAATTGCTAGTTTCGTAGGAAGGTTCAGATTTTTGAAACATAAATAATTTGAGGTGTGCGGCGCCAAATAAAATCTCAAAAATGCATGGCCCTCGCTTAAGTTTTTTTTTAAAATCCTTAGAATTTGGGGCGTGCCATTTACCGAATTTATGGCCTCTCACAAAGTTAATAATACGCTAGTTGCTTTAGGCCCATTATTTAAATAATATTACTTTCCTAAACTCGGGTTCACATTTATGTGACCCAAATCCAAATCTCAACCAAGTCAGAATGTGTCAAAAACCGCAGGTGCATTTATGTGATACGGTTCGAGACGCGTTTTTACGACGTTGCAATTCTCTTTAAAAATAATAATAAAATCGGTTTAAAGTTCGAAAGCACATAAGTTAAAACATGCATTAAAATCAGGTTTTTAGCCAATTATAATAATTTAAGTGACCGTGCTAGAACCACGGAATCCGAGGGTGCCTAACACCTTTCCTCGGGTAAACATAATTCCTTATTCAGAATTTCTGGTTCGCAGACTCCAATTGGGAAGTCGAACATTTTTCTCGATTTGGGATTTAAGTCAAACCGATGAATTGAGACACCAAAAGCCCATCCTATCCTAAGTGGCGACTCTAAAAATAAATAAATAATTCCATTTCGAATAATGTCACTTTAAATAGAAAAACTCCCTTATACATTATCGTTCGGGGGTAAGTGTGTAGAAAAGGTGGTGTGACACCTATGTATCCCCCGGAGTATGAAGATTTTGCCTTCTATGTCAAGTCATATTGCTCGTTTGATCTTGGCTATAAGGGCATCCCTTTCACTTAGTGGAATGGGATGCCAAATGAGGAGTGCATCTTTAAAAGACTTGATAGAATTCTAGTCGATATGCCTTTTAAAAACTTGTTTCCTACAATAGAGGTGGAGCACCTTATTAGAACAGGATCTGATCATGCTCTCTTGTTGATGAGTTGTGGAGAGGAAGCTATAAAGCTTGTTAATCCATTCAAGTTCTTGAATTTCTGGGCAAAACATGAATCTTTTATGGATGTGGTGAGGCAGAATTGGATGGATGATTTCATAGGAGACCCTTTCTTGATGTTCAAGCTAAAGTTGAAAAGGGTTAAGACTGCTCTTTCAAAATGGAGTAAACTAACCTATGGGGACATTTTCAAGCAGCTAGCTATCAGGGAAGATGTAGTGAGGATCAAAAAGATATTGTTTGAGGAAGATCCCTCAATTTAGAATAGGTTAGTACTTCAACAAGATCAAGCTGAGTTGAAGAAATACTTGAACATTGAGGAACAATACTGGAAACAAAAGGCACGTATGACTCGGTTTGAAGAATGAGATAGAAACACAAGGTTCTTTCATAATTGTGTTAATGGAAAGAGGAAAAAGTTAAAACTGAAAAGGATATAAAATAGTAATGGCTCATGGATGAAGGATCATGATAAGTTATCTGAGGCTGCTGTGGAGTTTTTTCATAATCAGTTCAATAAAGAGGGGGATCCAACAAGCTTTGAGTTGTTGCAAAATGTACCTGCAATGGTGACAAAGGAGCAAAATCTTGAACTGTGTAGATTTCCTTGTATGGAAGAGGTCAAGGCTGCTGTTTTTTAATTGAGCAGTGAAAGTGCAAGTGGTCCAGATGGTTTCTCAAGTTTGTTTTTTTCAAGCTTGCTGGGATATTGTGGGGCATGATATTCATTCTATGTTAGTGTTGTTCTTTGAGGGTAGTCCTTTGCCTAAATCAATAACACACACTAACCTTGTACTACTACCTAAGAAACCACAAATTCAAACATGTTCAGACATTAGAACCATTAGCTTGAGTAATTTTGTTAACAAAGTGTTCTCGAGGCTGGTTCATGATAGACTTGAAAAGATTTTTCCCTCACTGATCTCCTTAAACTAGTCTGGTTTTGTAAAAGGGAGGAGTATCTTTGAGAATATTCTATTGACTCAGGCGATTGTTACTGATATAAGACTAAGATAATGTTGTGATCAAGCTAGATATGGCCAAGGCATATGATAGGGTGTCTTGGAAATATTTGATGCATGTTCTGAGAAGGATAGGGTTTGCAGAATGTTTCATAAACATGGTGTGGTTCCTTGTTTCTAACAATTGTATTTAGTTATTGTAAATGGATAGGCTTCTGGATTCTTTCATTCAAATAAGGGTGTGAGTCAAGGAGACCCTCTCTCACCAGCCTTGTTTATTCTTTCAGCAGAAGTGTTATCAAGATCCTTGAACAAGTTGTTTGAAGATAAGCTGTTTCGAGGTTTTGGCATGCCAAAGTGGTCTGATCCTTTCAAACACTTATCTTATGCAGATGATACTATTATCTTTGCTTCTATTGATCCTTATTCTCTTCAGAAAATAGTTGATGTTCTGCCATTGTATGAGAGTACATTTGGGCAGATGATCAACAAGGCAAAGTGTTCTTACTATATACATTCAAATGTTTCTAGAGAGTTGGAGCATGTAGTAGCTACTATTACTGGATTTGCTAAGGGTTGTTTCCCATTTACTTACCTTGGCTGTCCAATTTTTTACATAAGAAGGAGAAAAGATTATTACAATCACTTGATTCAGAAGGTGAAAGCAAAGTTGCACTAATGGAAAGGGAAACTACTTTCATATGGAGGTAAGGCTACATTGATCTCAAGTGCACTGCAAAGTATTCCAACACACATACTTTAAGTGCTTGATCCACGAAATAATGTGATTGAACATCTCCATAAAACATTTGCAAGATTTTTCAGGAGCAATAAAGAAGAAGCGAGGAGTAGGCATTGGTCAATGCGGCAGAACTTATGTCTTCCTAAGGAGGAGGGAGAGGTAGGGTTCAGATCTTTGTTTGATGTATCAAAGGCCTTATTTGCAAAATTATGGTGGAGATTCAGAACATCTAAAACTTTATGGTCTAACTTCATGTGGAACAAGTACTGCAAGAAAGAATTACCTATATGGGTTCAACTTAGGAAAGTATCACATGTATGGAGGAAAATGTTATAGGTAAGAGAGGAGGTGGAACATGAGATTTTGTGGGAAATGAATAGGGGTTCTACCAATGTGTGCCATGAGAGTTGGACAGGATTGGGATCACTATATCATGTACTGCCTCCATAATTTTATATAAATGAAGATTTGCAGGAAGTGGCTGAGTTAAGGAATGGGGATCAATGGATGACACAATACCGGATCAAACATTTCCACAGGACATTGCTGATCACATTAGAGAGGAAGTTCATTTTGCTAATGGAGATGCATTCTGGGATACTCCTAGATGGATTTCTACACCATCAGGTAAGTTTAATGTAAGTAGTGGATGGAATATACTTAGACATAGGGAGCCAAGGAATCATGAATTTGCAAAGCTGTGGACTAAAGGTTTACCTTTCAAAATCACTTTTTTCTTGTGGAGAGTTTGGAAAGGAAAGGTCCCTACAGATGATCTGTGGAGAAGAGGAGGATACATGGTGGTCTCTAAGTGCTGGTGTTGCTTGCCTTCACGGGAAGATTCATTCCAACATCTGTTTTTAACAAGTTCTACTGCAAATAAGGTCTGAAAGACATTTACTCATGCAGCAGGCTAGGTAATTAATATGGTGCAGGTTCATCAAGTGGTAAGGGAATGGTGGAATTCAAAGTGTTGTACAAAGCTTAGACCATTATTTCAGGCAGCTCCTGCAATTATCCTTTGGGAACGTTGGAAGAGGAGGAATACAATCGAATATGGAGGGACAGTCTCTTGTAGCAGGGTTATTCATAAAATAAACAAGATATTGTATTTTCTAGAAAAGGTTAGATATCCCTGGCTTTCTGGGATTCCATTGTTGTGGCCAGATATGATCAGTTTCTTTGAGAGTTATAAACCAGTGGTGGTTACTAGGAGAGTCATATGGAAATTGTCATATGAATGATGGTTCAAGTGCAATACTAATGGAGCATCAAAAGGAAATCCGGGCCCTAGCTCTTATGGATTATGTGTTAGAGATGATAGGGGGGATTTCGTGTTTGCAAAAACAAGGGAGAGTGGAGAGACAACAAATGCTGTAGTAGAGGCAAAATCAATTGTAGAAGGCTTGGTGTATTGTGTGGAGAAGCAGCTTCACCCTTTGATCATGGAGACAGACTCATTGGTAATGAGGAAGATAATTGATGATGAGTGGGAGACACCATGGTGTATAGGGGAAGAAGTGAGGAGGAATAAGGAGATCAAAAAGTCATATAATGTGCTGTTCCAACATGTGCTTAGGGAGGGCAACAAAATGACCTTGTTTTCTCTTTTAGCTAACCTTGTTTTCTCTTTTGTAGGTACAATCATATTTCAATCATTCCACGAGTTACCATATGAAGGAAAGGCACTATCAATATTGAAAAAGCTCAAGTTCCTAATCTTAGATTTAGGTTAGCTAAAAGGAAAGCACCAGACTGATGAGTACATATCCAATATTTCTACCTAAACCCATTCTTAAGTATTTATGGATTATGTTTAATAGTTTCTCAGTGGTATTATCATGGTTTCGTGCTCAGTCTGGGGGCTATTTAGCAGTGTTCAGAATATTTTCTTTACAGTTTATGGTAGATAGTTCTCTAATGTCAAGTATTAGGTCTCTATACTGTATACTCTCAAATGGAAGCCAATTTTTTATTATAAGATTGTTGGATTTTGTTCTCTACTGTATAATCATAGGGCGTTACCTAGGGTATTAGTATGTTATCATACTCAACATGAGTACACTCTATGGATATATGGTGGAGAAATACAAATGAAGGGAGAAGTTCTTTTCATTAGGTGCAGAAGAGAATTTCTGAGGAACAGTATGGCTGTGCTTTATGCAGCTACATTGTTTATTCTTCTGCTAGAAGTTTTGGATTCTTTAAGGATGTGGAAGCCGGTTCTACATCATTCTTGGAAGCCTAGATTTGTCCCTAATGGTCCATTACATATACAGGAACCTACATTATTGTATGTTGATCTGCAAAATAGGTATGTGTATAGCAGGTCTGTGCTTTGCGCAACCAATTTTGTGATTATTCTGTTATTAGCATCCTGCAGGTTTTGCTTTGTGCTATGGTTGTCAATGAGGCTATTATGGATCGCAAGTGTAGTAACTGGGATTTTAGTATATAACAAGGAAGCTACAGCCATTCAATGGTATCCAAATGCATGATTTCTACATCTTTTGCCTCAGATTTGGTCTATCGTATCTTTTGTGTTGTGGTGTCTTTTTTCAGTGGTATTAGTGTGGTTACACACTCATTCTGGAGATGATACTGCAGTAGATAAGGTAAATGTGATGAGCATGCATCAACTTATAGTTCTACATTGTGTTGATTGGATCTTTATAGCTTTGATGAGTTCACTCTGTTGATGTATTCGTTTGGAATTAAATTTGGTCTTTGGAATGCATACTTTGGCGCCTGGTGAGAGATTTATAAGTGCTACTTGGTATTTTCCATTGCCATTTGGATTCACATACACAGGCAGGAGATGGACTTATGCTGCAATACATGATGTAATAGATGCCTTAGTAGATTTTTATCTTCCATTAGTAGTAGATAGTAGCTTCATTCATTTTTATTGTAATTTGGACTCTTTGTACGTTTTGGACCCTTGTTTGGGATTTTAATTGTATATTAGCCATTAGGCAGAATGCCTAGTGGAATATTTACTTAAAAAATGTAAAGAGTTGAAGGGGTACAAAGAAAAACAGAGATGAAGAGTATGGAGTAAACAAAAAAGGAGACAATGACTATCATGACCAAGAAAGCGTTACTTTAAGCCTCTAGTTCCCCTAAGAACAAAGAAAATGACTCAAAGAGTCGACAAAGTTGTTTACCTTGAAAATGATAACAATAATTAAATTTGTAAATGAGACTCTAAAAATACGTGATCTATTTTTATGCTAGTTCTTAGAACAGTTGATACTAAAAGTATGAAGTTCTAACGATGAGATACGAGCTAAAATAAGGCAGTAGTCGAACCGAGGGTCTTGCTTCCCGGGCTTCAAATGGGTCGATGAAAGGCCTCGAGGTCGATATTCAACTCGAGCTCGAGCTATCAAGGGTACGTGGGAGAGGGATGACAATTATAATATAATTAAAGAAGGCTCTTTATGGCCAATTATTAGCAACAAATGAAGAACAAGTATGAATGCAATAAATGCTAAGAGTGGCCTCGAGATAATAAGAGCGAGCAAGTTAGAGAGTAGACAGAGAGAGAGATATTATTGATCTGGAGTGGAGTAGTTGGAGCAACATCATCCCTTTACAAAGTGGTGTGGACTCCCTTTATATAGTAGGGGAATATGGTTATAGTACAACATATATTAATTGAAAAAGGCATGGAGATGGGATAGCTAGACAAGATGCCTTGAAACAGGGTATAGGTAGGCATGCTCTGTCAGACTTAGCCGCATGCCTTGGGAGTTCCCCATTTTTCTCTATCCTCGATCTTTGTCTTCTCTGAGTCAGGCCTCGACAAGCTCCGAGAAAGGGGGTTCGGTCATAACTTTACGTCCACGGGGTTTCGAGGTATCCTACAAAAATTACTTGATAGCAAGATATTAGGCCCTATAATTTCAATGTATACAAATTGTCTCCTCGTTTCTCAGAATGAAGTGATGGGAAATGTTTATGACACTCGACTTGAGCTTCTTTTGGCGGCATTATACTGACCACTCAACCTATGACACAATCTTTTGTGATAACTGGCACATCTGCTAGACTTGTGTTTTCGACATCACTCAATGCACTGTCATTTCCCGCTCTCCAAGGTGAAAGTACTGCAATTGATTTGGTTTTTTAAGGACACATTAATTGCGTCTGTCGATTAGTCTCGGAGACCGTGTCATTATCCCTTATAGATAGGAATGTTTGGGCATTGTTTTTTCATCCAAATACCTTAACTTGCTCGTTCCACTGCTTCTCCTTATCATCTTCCTCTATTGTTTGATCGCCATGTTTGGAGTCTATGGCCTCAGTGTCACTTGGCATTGTTTCGATGGGCCGTGTTGTCACCCTTTTCTTGAGGTTCCCTTTTTCGAACATGATTATGGCATTATGTTGCTGATATGGCTGTTGTTATGTCTGCTATCACTGTCCCAATTTGCTCAAGACGATGACATGCAGGGATCAACTTTCCTTGCTCGTGAAATGTTCTTCGGATTATATACAACTGCTCAAGAGGGGGCATAGATTATACACCGCAACTCACCTTCATACCCCGACTCAACGTGGAGCTCATCTTTGAGGTGGTAGCTCGAATGGATCAATGCTCCAATAAGTGGATTTTTAGTAGCCATGCAAGCAATGCCGAGGCTCGCCAGGTTCACCATCCCTTTGAAGTTCTCTTGGCTATTGCATTTTCTCATCCATCCCTGCTCCTTCGTTTATCCTTTGGGTATATCAGTGTGGAAGGCCATGGCAGGGATTTCGAGGAGAAGGCGCTTTCGGAAGATATTTTCTTCGAGGTCATGCGCCCGGGCAAGATAATATCAGGAGGTGCTAATGCCGAGGTGGATCTTCGAGCACTTAGATTAGGACCTGGGCCATCAGTATATGTATCCTTTTGCTTCTTAGCTTCTGTGTTTTGTTGGGAGATTCCTCTGTAAGCTTTTGTAATCACATGTAAGAATCCATAGGGGGCCGTTGTAGAAGAATATTTATTAATATAAATATACCTTTATGATTTCTGTCTTCGACACTTGCCATGTTATTGTATATTCTTGCATACTTTGAGGACTTTGAATGTTTCATTTTGTTGATGATTGCTGATATCTAACTCAGCTGCGATCATTCTTCCCGAACTTCATCCGATTGAAGTGGCTCTTTTCCGAGTCCATTTACCTAGGACCAAACCTGAACTAGTTTGATGGGTTTGGGCCGTTGGGCCCTCCTAGTTGCACAGAGATAGAGCACTGGAGTAGAAATATATTTCGGTCACTTGGAGATTTTACTTTTGACCTAGACAACCTTTTAAGGTGTTTGTAGGTAGGCTTCTGGGGTAGGGCTGTTTGTAATTACGCGACTTCCTGAAGTCGAGCCCTCTTGAGCGGAGCTTGAAGCGCATATTTTTCTTTTTTTAGAGAAGAAAACCATGAGGTCTATGATAGCGCCTCGAGCTCTATGATAGCACTGAAGGCTTTTCAAAGCCAAACTCTTTGTTGATGGAGGTCCTCGAGGTCGAGCACCACCTCGGGACTAGAGATAATGTTGTTGGGTCCTAGGAGCCCAACTTCCTGTCGGTGGAGGTCTTTGCGGTCGGGTACCACTCAGGGATCTGTACCGATACCGTTGGCCTTCCGGTGATTACCTTGGGTACACGAATCATTGTTGTTTCCCACATATATGTGGGATGGCTCTAGCTTCTTTGGAAGATCCCATTATTGCAGGTAGTCATCCTTCCGCCTTGGCATCGAGTTCTTCGTTACCCTAAGCGCAAAACTGTTAATGCATATCCCTGCTTTAGTTGGCCAACTCTACCATAGCCATGACAGCTACTGGAGGGCCAGGCTGGTAGGGAGGGGAGAGTTCCACTCCCGGTGTTCGGGATCTATATAAGTTTACTCTGAAGACTATGTCTTTCATAAGAAAGGAACATTTAGAGATGGCAAGGAGATATTGTGGATAGAGTGAGGGGGTAGCATTGCAGGCGCTTTCCCCAAATGAGAGTATTACGTACCCTGCTGATGGATTACTGAAAGTGTACTTATAACATTTTGCAATAGGTTCCCTGGATGGGGTCGTGCTTGATTTCTGCCTGAAGTATTAGGTTACTTTGGCATAGATACATCTGTCATTTTGGCAAATATTGTTGATGATGAGATTCTTTGAGGGGAAGGCTGGGCTTGAATTCACGCTTAACCACCTCTGTACACGGTGAAATTGGGGGACCAATTTCTCATTGACAAAGGGTTTTAGGAGATCTCCTCGAAGGCTCGGTACCTCGAGTTGGAATTTATCTCAAGATCTGTCTATACACGACATGGGAATATTGTTGGTTGACATCCCGACGAGCATCGAAAGCCTCTAAAGAGTGCGCCCGTATTCAATTGATTCTACCTGGGCAGCCTAAACATTGGTCTACGTATGCGTCATGAAGCTAGTTAGCTATCAAATCCCACTTCATTTATCACTCATTGTATCTTGTACTATGTTTGGACTCCCCCCCTCCTATAAAAGGGGAGTCGTTAACACTCTGTAAAGGGCATACTACAATTTTACACAAAGGCAATAATATCTCTCACTTTTTTCTCTCTAACTTACTCGCTCTTACAAGATCGAGGCCAATCTTTGCATTTATCGCCTTCATAATTTTTCTTCATTTGCTGCTTCTCATTGGACATAAAGAGCCTTCATTAATTATGTTCTAACTGTTATCCATCTCCTGGTTACCCCTAATAGCTCGAGCTCGAGCCGAATATCGACCTCGAGGCCATTCATTGACCCGTGAGAGGCTCGGGCAGCAAGCCCCTTGGTTTGATTTGCTGTCTTGTTTTAACTAATATCTCATTGTTAAAACTTCATACTTTTAGCATCAACTGCTCCAACAACTAGCATAAAAATAGATCACGTATTTTTAGAGTCCCATTTAAAAATTTAATTCTCGTTACCATTTTGACGGTAAACAGTTTGGCGCCCACCATGGGGCTAAAAATAATAGTGATTATTTTCTTGCTTGTTTCACCGCACAAATGAAAGTTATCTTTCACACTTTTTCTTGTCCAAGATATTTTGATTTCAGGTCGAAATGTCCAGCTCGGTGAACCGAGTTGAGAACGACAACCCCGAAAACCACGGGGAAAATGACGTTGTTGTTTCGGCCGCTAGCGCGCCACCGCAGAACCCCAATAATGCACCCAAACCAATTCTAGCGGGCGCTGAATCATAAGATGCACAACAGGTCAATGAAACCTCACACACTGACAGGAGCATACGACGTCACGACCAACAGGAAGTCCAAAAGACCCGACCCGAGAATAACAGGAAGTTAGTCTTCACGTTATTTTTTAAATGTAGCAGGCACAATAGTTGGCCATCGGTCTGTTACAAAGACATCCAAAAATACCCATTACAACAGCTCCAGAAACCCCCCTACTGAACAGGTCTCGAGAGATCGAGCAATAACAAATTGGTAGCCGATCCTGCCATTGTAAAAATGCTGGAGGACCTCAACAAAAGGATCGAGAAGGGTGAGAAAATGATAGCAGCCAATGACAAGAAGGTCAATATTTACAACTGCAGGGTCGACCAAATCTCGGGCGCGCCACCGAACATGAAGGGTATATATTCGAGGAAGTTCGTGCAACAGCTATAACTGGGGGAAGCGGCTCCAAAACTCATTCCAAAGAAGTCCAGAATGTTGGAGCTCCCTAAGTACAATGGGACCTCAGATTCCAACGAACTTATTACTACCTATACGTGCGCGGTAAAAGGCAATGACCCAAAATACGATGAGATCGAGTCCGCCCTATTGGAAAGGTTTAGAGAAACGCTCTCTAAAGGGGCTATGATGTGGTATCACAACATGATCCTAATTACATAGGTTCATTCATCATGCTAGAAGAATCCTCCATAAAGGCACACGCCGGTGCCATCAAAGCTACGACGAGAAGGCCCGACTCATCCAAGACAGAGCAAAAGGAGAATGAAATGCTGCAAAAATTCGCATCTCATTCTCAGATGGAATGAATAGGATTACCCTCGGTCTCGGGCGACTGGGCGGTACATGCCTTTGCCCAAAGCCTAAACAAACCAAGCCCTACGATTTCAAAGCAGTTAAACAAAACTTGATCAGGTATCCAGCCAAAACCCGGTCAGATGCCCAAACCCGACATCGTTCACAAATCAGGGTCGTGGACGACCAGCCTAGAGCCCCCTCGAGCTTAGTATACCCAATTCGGCTCGTAGCAAAGAAACCAATGCCAAATAGTGAAAGATACTGCCCATATGCCACAGATAGGGCGAACGCCCCTAGACACAACCTACCTCACAACGATCAAAGAATTGATCGGGGACAATATCCTTGAGGAATAATTAACAGAGTCAGATTTGGTGTGGGCACAAAGCCTACAAGGGTGCCTCACCCGTCAAGATAAAATCTCAACATCATTATATCAGACATTGTGTTCACCGTCAACGAAACCAGAGTCACCAGACTGCCTGGGCCTATTCAGTCGAGTTCCCCTCAGAAGAATCGCAGCTTGATGTGTGAATGACATAACACGCATGTCCGTGAGGCCAAGAATGGCCCCTATCCCCGATGGAAAATAGCTAAGCTACTCAATAAAAGTCATCGCCGAGAATTGTCTAGAGATCGGGCTCAAGTTTAGTTCCAAGCAAGAAAGGAGGCCAAGAATCACAAAGCCAATAATACATGACGTATTTCCACGATTGTGAAAGAGCGATGACACTCCACGAGAAGTCATAAAAATGAGAGAAAAAATTCTCGTCATCGGGAGAAAAATAGATTGGGGATATATTGCTGAGGACGCCCTCCCATTCAGCAAGAAGGACATCAAGACCTTGTCTCGGCCTCACACTGACACACTGGTAACCTTCTTCCACATTCTATCCGTTTCAAATAAAACATGTTCTCATGAATTCAGGTGGCTCGATCAATGCTGGTGAGCCGAGGATGATAGGGCTGGTCGGACCGCTGAGTCAAATCATTCTCGCCTCTCGAATATTTGTCGTATTCCAAACGACGATTGCAAAAACAAGGAGAATGACCATTCTCTTAGTTTGCCATGGCTGGCCCGAATCAGAATGTCAAGTTACGAGTCATCAAAGGGAGTTCAAGGAACGAACACCTTATTCAGACGTCTCCCCTTCACCAAAAAGATGAAATCCCTCGCAAGGGACGGAGTTAGAGCCGTCAGTCTAAAGCGACATGTAGCAAGGGGAAAGTTCGCATCACATAGCGTATCGTTGACATCAATATCTCCACTCTCGAAAGAGTCAGAAGGGTAAGCAAACCATGCCTTTGGCCGAGCCCGATTAAACACAAATGGAGGGTTGTACTAGATTCCCATCTCCAAAATAGCAGGGACATATCGGACCTCGCAATGTCACCTACGCATCCTACGGTAAGGTAAAATTGCCTCCCTCCCTTGTCATTTTGTACTAACCTATACGTAGAGACCCGGTGAGGGCATTCATAAGTGTTAACCCTACCCAAAGATCCCAAGGCCTTAATGCCGCCCGTTTCATTCTTTCCCGTTGGTCGGACTTCTTCCACGTAGAGGGCCTCGCCAGCAAAATTCTTGGAATAAAAACGTGCCTCCTAAGGAGGATCCAACAAGCCTGCATGACTTCTTTTCGTAATCAACCTTGAAAGACAGACTGAGTTCCAATAGCAAATCATGTATCAAGCCAAATGGTCAAAGAAACCGTACCCGTATGGGTCAAGGTTACGGTAATAAAACAACATATATTTTTGCCAAGCAATAAAAGAATATCTTTTAGCGTCTCGTACTCAAAAAAAGAAAAATTCGGCATGCTCACCGCAAGGACTCCCCGCCATCTAGTGCATCTCGAAATACTCAGAGACTTAACATCAACAATTTAAACACCTGCATGACCCTATGATCGAAACTCCATGCTTATAAGGCCCTGACGAGGCAATTTTGAGCTCACGAGTAATGGCCTTCAAGCCTAATCAAACTCGATGACTCATAGAATGTCATCAATCGCCATACACTAGAAAACGCGAGACCGTAAAACCCCGAGCGGGCAGACTCGGTCTAGCCAGATCTATTTACATACTAAAAAAAATATAAGACCTCAACAGGCATGACAAACTGTAAGACCTCGACAGGCATGACAAACTGTAAGACCTCAACATGCATGAAAAATTGTAGGACCTCAACAGGCATTACAAACTATAAGACCTTAACAGGCATGACAAATTGTAAGACCTTAATAGGCATGAAAATTTTGTAAGACCTTACTACTTGCATAAAACTCAATCCCGATATTTAGGCTATATGTCGTATTTGTAAGACTCCCGAAAGGGCATACCCTCAATGTAGACACCTAAACTATCACTTAGGATAGATAAATAGCTCCGGCCAAACACATATGACTACGGTCAAAATGGCTGTAACTCGGGGACGCCCGACCGTCGCTAACAAATTCATAGGTGATTACTTCGAATCTACTTCAAATTGAATAGATTAAAACAAGCTACCCTCAATAGGCAAAACAAGATTCGACTGTGTCAGCTCCAAATCACAAGGTTTTGAGCTAGTCAGCCTATGAGCTACAAACCTTCCCAAGTGCTAAAAAATTGCTAACAACTTGAAAACGAGATTCTTCCCGAACCAACGATGGGTTAGGTAAAACAATTTCAAAAAGAACATAACAAGAGGAAAATAAAGCCTAAAATATGCCCACAAGCAAAAGCGTAAGAGCCATTGTTGCCAGCCAAATTTGCCTTCTGCTTGCACAGTAAAAAGTCGCCACGACCAACAATGTAAGAGCTACTATGACCAACTTAAAAATTTAAAACTTGAGGATTAAAACAAGCTCTAGTCGTAACCCGATTCGGAGTCCGGATCTAAAATAGTTAACTACAGATGCCTAAGGGAAAAAAATAAGAGCCATTGTCGCTAGCCAAATGAGCCTCAAGGACACACTTAAAAGGTGTCTTCGACCCAAAGCGTAAGGGCCATCGTCATCCGCTCATATAGGCATATAATGTTTTTTGGGGTCAGTTAAGCACGAGTCACAACTCGACTCGGACACTAGCCCAAAGTGGTTAAAAAACCAATGCCCAATGGCAAGGTGCAAGTCGCCCGCCCATGTTGGCATAAGATATTAAAGGTCAAGAATGCTCGAGTCAAAAACCTAACTTGGAGACCTATCCCAAAAAAGTTGGGCAAAATAGTAGAGCTATAACGCCAACATGCACTAAATATCGTGTCTGTCGAGTGTACAAAAGCCTCTGATCATGCCAAATAAGCTCCGGAATTGTATTGCGAATCTAAGGATCCTCGCCAAAACTCCAAAACAAGTCTGGACAAAAGCAAAGCAGAAAAGGATACATAAGAGATAAAAGCATTAGGTTCTCTATTATTCATATACGCTAAAAGTGCATTCTCCATCTACAAACATGCCCTACGAATGGCGCATACAAAATGGCAAAGTCTACGCTCTACTATAGAGGGCTACAAACCATGAGCCTTATCTTCGTTATCCACCATGTCGGCAAGAATCGACCGAGCATCACGCTCGTCCGCCCTCGCTCGAGCCAGCTCTTCCAGGAGAACAATGGCCCTGATGTCGACCTCCTCAAGTACCTCTTTTTGGGATATACAACGAACATATTCCTTGACCCTCTTTTCGCGGTCGAGGGCCCTCTTCAACTCAGTTTGGGCGTCAGTTGCATCCTTCAAATGAATTTCCATCTCCTAATCAGCCTTAGTTCGACTCAATGTTGCTTCGCCTCGAGCATCGACAATTTTTGCCCTGACCTTCGAGAGTTCAGACTCGATCCTCGCGATCATATCTTCTTGAACTAAAGCATTGTTATGACCCAAGCAGAGTTGGACCTTGATGACGGGAACTTCAGCCAAAGAACCCTTCTCCTCTGAAGTGTAAGCCTAGACTTGAGCCCTCAGTTCACCGCAATAATTCCTAACTCGGTCGAAATTGCCCCTAAGGTTCTCTTGAGCTCCCGTCTTTTTTTTGTAAGTAAGATAGGCAAAAGGAAAAACATTAAGGATTAGAAAAGGCGAAATGCATACTACGAGATATTACCTACTCCATCAAATAGCTCTCGTATCG
The DNA here is from genome assembly GCA_026770625.1 of Nicotiana glauca. Lineage (NCBI taxonomy): Eukaryota > Viridiplantae > Streptophyta > Magnoliopsida > Solanales > Solanaceae > Nicotiana > Nicotiana glauca. The sequence goes on from MU780736.1 coordinate 225,928, forward strand.
CCAGTGCATCAACTCAACCTCCTACTCCTCACTGTGGAGCACGAATGAATAACAATTATCTAGAGACTTCTAAAGTCTATCCCCATGACAGAGCAGCTCAGACCTGAGCCTATCAAAGGCCTGCTGAAGAAAAACTTAATAGGAAAGGAAGATGCAAAGTACAGAAGGACTACACCGTACCTCACCATAAATTGAACCCGGTGGACTTCCTCGAAGATCAAGCACACTTCTATTTGTCCGCCCACTTCGGCCCCAAAGAACCAACCTTGGTCGAGGCATGTTCATTCAGAGGAACCACTACTAGAACACCAAAGACTCCAGGAACAGCAGGCTCGGGCAATGTTCCTTCCTCAAAGACACGGGCCTATTTTGCCCCACTAAAAGTTGCATCGCACTACAAGTGTAAGTCGCTTATGTCACCATCTTCCCCTAGCTCGGAGGCTGGTGACTCCTCCTTTTCTCTGGAGGAACACAACCTCACCCCGGGGGACTGCTTGATACCTACAATGGAAAAGCCAGAAAGAAGGAAAGCGGAAAAGGTCATCTTAAATATTCGAGGACCAATGTAAAAACAATGTACGAGCATAGTTGGGTATTTCGCTTTCCATCTGCCACAGGTCACAGCTCGCCATCTACGCTCGTCACAAGTCAAATGGGACTCCAACCGTGGGACTGAGCCAGGCAAATCGGGAACTTAGCCTGGCGACCACGAAGTTGCTATAGGAAAGAAGGAAATAGAATCACTAAACTGGCTTTCGCTACAAGCGAATCTAATAAATCTTGAGACACTCCACTCACGTGAATAATTCCATCCCTCGGGAAAAGGAATGAGCTTCACGGGGATAACGTCAGCCTTCCAGACCCGGACAAATTGACTGGCCCAATCTTGATCACCATCTTCCTCGTCATTAACACCGAAAGGTGTAGACGAACAACACCACAAGGTTAGCAGGCCTCGATAATGAAAGGGCCAGTACAACATGATGAGGTGGCTGAGCGTGAATTCGAGCCCAGCCTTCTCTACGAAGAATCTTATCATCAGTAGTGTTCACCAAAATGACGGATGTGTTTTTGCCAATGTAATCTGATTCTTTAGGCAAAAATCAAACACTAACCTATCAAAGGGGCCCAATGTGGAAGGGTGTAAGTACATGTTTAGGAATCCATCAGAAGGGTCTGTAATACTCTAATTCGGGGAAAGCGCCCTCGATCCATCCACAACGTGTCCTCTCTATCTCAAGATGTTCCTCTTTTATCGAAGACATAGTCTTCAGAGAAAACTCCCGCAGATCCTCGCTATAGTAGAATTGACAAATTAAAGCAGGGATCTACACCAACACTTTTGCGCTTAAGGTAACAAAGGACCCGATGCCAAGGCGGAAGGAAAATAATTTATAATAATGGGATCTTTAAAATGAAACGAGAGGCACCCCACATATATGTGGGAGACAACAACATTTTGCCTATCCAGGATAAACCTCAAAAGGCCAATGGCCTCAATTCAGATCCCGAGGTGAAGCCTGACCCCGGAAACCTTGATAGACAAGAGTTAGGATCCGACGAGCCAACATTATTATCTCTAGTTTCGAGGTTGTACCCGACCTCGACGACCTTCATAAAAAAGAAGTGTGTCTTCGGAAAGCCTTCAGCGACTATCATAGAGCTCGAGGCGTTATCTGACCTCGTGGCTTTCTTTTCTAAAAAAGAAAAATAAGAACTTCTTGTTCTGCTCACAAGGGCTTGACTATAGCAAATCGCCCAAGTACGAACAACCCAAACTCAGAAGCCTACCTACAAACACCTTTAAAGATTGTCCGCGTCAAAGCTCCAAGTGCCCAAAATTTTTTTTTTCCGATTCCCTATGTCCATGCAACTTAGAGGTCCCGACGATCTGAATCCATCGAACCATTTCAGGCTTGGTCTGAAATATGGTAATGGGCTCGGAAAAGAGTCATTTTGATTGGCCAAAGTTCAAGAAGAACGCTTGCACACGAGTTAGATATCAACAATCATCAACAAAGTGAAACATTCAAAGTCCTCAAAAAATTGAAGAATATACAATAACAAGGCATGTATCGAAGACATAAATAAAAAATGTATCTTTATATTTATAAATATTCATCTACGACGGCCCCAAGGGATATTTACATATGATTAAGAAATCCTACAAAGGGTCTCTACGCTGAAATAAAGAAGCAAAGGGATACAGATGACGCAAGCCTAAATCGTAGTCCATGCTCGAAAGTCCATGTCAACAACAACATCCGCCTCGACAACAATGTTTTTGGATATTATATCCCCCGAATAACCTCAAATTCTCTTCCGAAGTGTCATCCCCTCTGGAGCCTCACCTTGACCCTCCAAAATGGTATTTGCAAAAGAGAAGACGTGGAAGGAGAGAGCGATAGAGAAGAGCAAAATGATGAAGTAGAAGCCAGGAGGAGCTGATAAGTGGCTGGGCAAAAAATTTGGCTAGCATGGGAGGCACTTCTTAGACATTGCCATGGCATGGGAGGCAATGGTCAGAAGATAATCCTACTGTTCCCCAAAGAATCCAAGGAGGATGTAATATTCCAAGCCGGGGGAGGAGGGTGAGTAGCGATGTATAATCTGAGCACCCACTTGAGCAGCAGTGTATATCCGAATGTTTCTTCGAGCTGGAAGAAATCGATCTGTTGTTTCATCACCCCAAACTAACAGAACCGACAACAACAACAACAATAATAACAACAATAATGGCAACATCAAGGCAGCACAATTTCATCCGACCGGAGAAGGTCTAGGAGACAGGCCCCAACATGCATGATGCCGACATAAAATATTAAGGCCATAAGCCTCAAACATGTCGAAACACCAAAGAATGAAGGTATCAAGAAAGGATGAAAGAATAGATATCATAAGACGATTGGATGAAAAACCTATCATAAGAAGCCGTATTTATAGAAGATGAGGGCAAGGTCACCTACGGCGCAATTATTGTCCTTGAAAAATGTATAAACAGGCGCATTAAATATGTTCGTGAGAGCTGAATCAACGACAACATTATGACCTTGAAGAACAAGGAGTCGTGACGTAACAAACATCCATAAAAAAGTAAGACAGTGAAATTTTTCAGCACTAATGAAGGGTCGCGTCATTAGAACGATGTTATTATGGGATCCTACAGAGCGTGATGTCAAAATTACTTCTTATCGCTCCTCTCTGAGACACTCGAAGACTTTCTATGCACGGTGAAATTGGGGGACAAATTTCACATTGACAAAGGGTTTCATGAGATCTCAGAAAAGGCTCGATACCTCGAGTCAGCTATTTTCCTCAAGATCAATCGACAACTGGCCCAGGGATAATGTTGGTCGACATCCTGACGAGCATAAAAGCCCTCCAAAGAGTGAGTCTGGATTCGATTGAGTCAATCTGGGCAGCCTAAACATTGGCTTACGTATGTGTCATAAAGCTAGTTAGCTGTCCCATCCCTCTTCCTTTATCAGTCAATGTATCTTGTACTAAGTTTGGACTCTCCCTCCTCAAAAGGAGAGTCGTTAACACTTTGTAAAGGGCATCCCACAATTATGCACAAAGGCAATAATATCTCTCTCTCTTTTTTCTTTCTAACTTAGTAGCTCGAGGCCACTCTTAGCATTTACACCTTCATACTTGTTATTCATTTGATGCTAGTCATTGGCCATAAAGAGCCTTTTTTAATTATATTCTAACTAACATCCGTCTCCTGGTTACCTCCAATAGCTCAGCGCGAGCCGAATATCGACCTCGAGGCCTTTCATCGACGCGTTCGAAGCCCGGGTAGAAAGCCCCTCGATTTTATTACTTTCTTAATTAAGCCCGTATATCATCATTAAACATCATACTTTTAGCATCAACTGCTCTAACAACTAACATAAAAATAGATCAAGTATTTTTAAAGTTCTATCTTCAAATTTTATTGTTGTTACCATTTTCACGATAAATAACCTCATCAGGCTGTACCGACCCTTTCATCATTGAGGCCTGCTAAGCTTGCGGTGTCGTTTGTCTACGCCCTTTGTTTTTTATGAAGAGGAAGATGGGGATCAAGAATGGGTCAGTCGACTCTTCCGGGTCCGAACGACTGATGTTATCTCCGTAAAGATCATGCCTTTTCAAGATGAATTGAATTATGTATGTGAGTGGAATGTCTCGCGCATTCTTAGATTTTATTATAATGAAAGCCAATTTACTAATTGTGTTTCCTTCTTTTGTGCAGCAACTTCATGGTCGCTAGGCGAGGTTCCTAATTTGCCCTGATAGGTCCGAAAGTTGGTGACCTATCCGACCTGTAATGAACATAGGTGGCAAGCTATGTCTTGTGGAATATGGGAAGAGAAATACCCAGGTATGCGCGTACACTGCTTTTACCTTGGTCTTCGTATATTTTAGATGATATTTTCCCCTTTTTTTGTACAAGCTTTGCCGTCGTAGGTATTGGGTAGTTCCTTGGGATGAGGTTTTTTTCCTTCGAAGAGGGGGAGGAGTCATCGGCCTCCGATCCAAAGGAAGATGGTGATGGAAGGGGACTTACACTTGCAGTGCGATGGAGCTTTTAGTTGGGAAAAATGGGCCTGTGTCTTCGAGGGAAGATCATCGCCCGAGCTTGCTGTTCTTGGAGTCTTTGGTTTCGGAGCGCTGGTTCCTCTCAACATGTCTTGATTGAGGTTGGTTCTTATGGGGAAAAAAGGGCTAGACTGACGGAACTGTGCTCGGCCTTTGAGGATGTCCTCCGGCTTCAATTCATGGTGAGTCTCAGTGTAGTCCTTCTATACATTGCGTCATCCCTTCCCTATTAAGTTTTACTTCTACATGCCTTTGATAGGCTCGGGTCTGAGCTACTCCATCATGGGGATAGGCTTCAGAAGTCTCTGGATGAGGGTGATTATCTCAGGCTCCTCATCAAGGAGAAGGAGGTTGAGTTGATGCACTAGCGATACGAGGCATACCGGAGCTCGAGTTATGAAAGCTATTTGATGGAGCAGGTAATCTCTCATAGTATGTGTTTTGCCTTTTTGATCCTTAAAGTTAATTCTTTTACCTATATTTTTCCCAAAAAAAGTCGGGGGCTCTAGAGTACCTTAGGGGCGAAGCCGACTAAGTCAGGAATGCATGCGGTGAACTGAGGGCTGAGGTACAGGCTCATGCTTCAGAGAAGAAGGGTGCTTTGGCTAAAGTTCCTACCTTTGAGGTCCAAATCCGATTGGCTGGGGACAACACTTTAGTTCAAGCGGATATGATCATGAGACTCGAGTCTTAACTATCGAAGGTCAGGGTTGAAATTGTCGATGCTCGAGCCAAAGAAGCATTGAGTCAGACTAAGGCTGATGAGGAGATAGAGATTAATTTGAAGGATGCAACCGATGCCCAAGACAAGTTTAAGAGGGTCCTGGACTGTGAAAAGAGGGTCGAGGAATATATTTGTTGTTGATCCCGAAGAAAGGTACTTGAGGAAGTCGGCGCTAGAGGCTTTGTTCTCCCGGAAGAGCTAGCTCGAGCGAGACCGGATGAGCATGATGCTCGATCGCTTCTTCCTGACATCGTGAATAGCCAAGACGAGGCTAATAGGTCGTTGCCCTCTAAATCAGATTGCAGGCTTTGCCTTTTTCTATGCGCCATCCGTGGCATGTTTTGTAGATGGAGAATGCACTTTTAGCGTATGTGAATAAAAAAGAACCTGAAGCTTTTATCACTTGTACATCCTTTTCTGCTTTGTTTTTTTTTGTTCTTGTTTCAGAGTTATGGCAAGGATCCTTAGATTCGCAAGACGATTCTAGAGCTTATCAGGCAGGCCAGAGGCTCTTCCATGCTTTAGCTATTGCGGCTTTTAGCATGAGCTGGCATTAGGGCTCTCATCTTTTGCTCAAATGTTTTGGGATAAGTCGCCGAGTCAGGTTTTTGACTCGAGCGTTCTTGACCTTTAATCTCCTACATGTGCATGGGCGGGCAACTTGTGCCTTGCCCTTTGGTATTTGTATTTTAACTATTTTTGGATTTAGTCTTTGAGTCGTGTTGCGACTCGAGCTTTATTTGACCCTCAAGTTTTTTTTCGTGCCTACATGGGTGAATGACGATGGCTCTTACGCCTTGGGTCGAAGCAACCTTTTATGCGTGTGGCCCTGGGTCTTGTTTGGTTGGCGACAATCGCACTTACACTATGCCCTTATACATGTGTAGTTAAATATTTTAGATTTGATCTCTGAATCGGGTTACGACTTGAGCTTATTTTAATCCTCAAGTTTCCAATTTACAATTTGGCAACAGTGGCTCTTACGCTGTTAGTCGTTATGACCTTTTAGTGTGCGGCCTAGAGGCTCATTTGGCTAGTGACAATGGCTCCTATGTTTTTGCTCCTGGGCATATTATAGGCTTTGTTTTCATCTCGTTAAGGTCATTTTGAAATTATTTTTCTGACCCATCATCGGTTCATGAAGAACCTCGATTGCAAGTAGTTAGCGATGATATTTGAGCACCTCGAAAGGTTTAGCTCGTAGGTTGAGTAGCTCAAAGCCTTGTGATTTGGAGATGACATGGTAGAAGATCATTTGCCTATTGAGGAAATGTTATTTTAACAGGTTCTTTCCGAAGTAGATTGATGTAATGGCCTGCTAATATACCGATTTGATCCGAGCTCTCTTATTGAGAATGCTCAGTCAATGAGCATTCTCAATATTACGCCTTGACGAGGACTCCAACCTCCACGCTATTTAGCATGAGATTTTGAGTTGTGCGTGTCTACCATTTCACCACCAAGGCATCTTGAAATTGAATTGTATTCCATATATATGATATCTATCTAGAGTGATGTTTGGAATATATGAAAAGTGTGGATCTATTGATCGGTCATGTCATATAGGACCTAGTTGGATATCCAATTGGTTCGATTTGAATTATCTGAAGAATGCAATGCCTGATATATATATAAAAAAGATGGACAATCAAACCTATTTCTCGATTCACTCATAGAGGGGAATATGGTTTTAATAGAGATATGTAAAAAGGAGGTCCGATTACGCGTATTCCTAATGCTAAATGGAATGTAATGATGTAGGAATCCATATGTGAACATAGTATCTATTTAAATAGCCTCGAATGACCCCTTTTCATAATGAAAATGTATATAACCCTATTCCGGCCTGGTCCGACATGGAATAAACTTATAATGGGTGTCCCCAAGTCGCGTCAATTGGGCTGGTGTAGCTGTTATGACTGTAGTCGTATGTGTTTTTGGCCGGAGCCATTTCTGATCGAGGGTATGCACTTTCAAGAGCCTTATAAATTCGACATATAGCCTAAACTTAGGGATTAAGTTTTATGCTGTAGTAAGGTCTTACAAAATTTGCATGTCTGCTGAGGTCTTACAGTTTGTCATGCCTATTAAGGTCTTACAGTTTGCCATGCCTGTTGCGGTCTTACAGTTTGTCATGCCTGTTGAGGTCTTACAGTTTTTCTTACAATGTAAAATTGCTCTGGCTAGGCCGAGTCTACCTACTCGGGGTTTTACGGCCTTGGGTTTTCAAGCGTATGTCGATTGACAACAGTCTCCGAGTCATCGAGTTTGCTTGGGCTAGAAAGCCATTACTCATGAGCTCGTCATTGCCTCATTGGGGGCCTTGTGAGCATGGAGTTCCGACCTTGAGTTCGTGCATGTGTTAGATTGTTGACACTAAGTCTCACAGTATTTTCGGATGTACTCGAACGGGGAATCCTTGCCGCGAGCATGCAAAATTTTTCTTTTTCGGAGTAAGAGATGCTAAAAGATATTTTTTATTTTCTTTTAATGACTTAGCGTATATACATATTGTTTCATTGCAGTGAGGTAGGCCTGTGCCGGCACTGCTCCTTTCGACCGTTTTGCCCGGTACATGATTTCCTATTGGAACTCAGTATGCCCTTCCCCAACACTTCCGAAGAGACAGCATCTTCAAGGGGGTTGTCCTCCATCTGCATACGACTACGGTCATCAAGGGGGCTGGCGAGGCCCTCTACGGGGTGGATGTTTGGCTTAGGGGAAAGAGTACGAAGGGTGTCGTTAAGGCTTTGGGATCTTTGAATATGGTTAACACTTCCGAATGCCATGGTCCGCTATCTGCATACAGGTTAGAATAAAATAATGAGTGAGGGAGGAAATTTTACCTTACCGTAGGATGCGTAGGCGATGTGTTGAAGTCCGATATGTCCCCGCAGTTTGGAAATGGATCGAATGGGGAAGAAGTTTACCATATCCCCGGATTTTTCTCTGAATGGGAGGTACACCTCAGGAATAAATCCCCGGATCCATTTTTCTCTTGGTGGCGAGCATTTTTGCTCTCTTTATTATGAGTTCTCGGGGAGTGTTGTCCCTCTTTCATGATCATGGAAGTATGTCGCGTCCTATTTACTTCATTTTTTAAGGTTGCCGTAGGGTGTGTCCCCTTTATATAAGAGTGGAACTCAGCTACAAGTACGTGGAGATTAATTACAAAGTATGGATATGGGATGGCTAGACGCGTTGCTTCAGCATAGGCTTTGGATAGGCAGGCCCTGTCAGACTTAGCCATGTAGCTTTGGAGCTTCCCCCTCTGTCCTAGCTTCGATCTTCGTTTCCTCTGAGTTGGGCTTAGACGATTCATGAGGTCGGGAACTCAGTCGTTGCCTTCCATCCTTGGGGTCCCGAGGCATTTTTCCGATTTGATTTGACAGAGAGAAATCAAGGTCTCTGATTTTTCCGTGTACAGATAGTCTCCGCATTTCCCATACGAAGTGATGGGAAATGATTCTGACACTTGACTCCTTGATCCTCTTACGATGACGTCATACCATTGTTGCGACTCCTGTCATGAGTATTATGGTAACCCGTCATCCACAGGCTCCTGTATTTTTTACTTCACTCAATGTACCCGAGACTCCCACTCACCAAGGTAAAGGTACCGCCGTCGATTCGGTTTTCCAAGGATGCATTACTGCGTCCGTCGGTCAATCTTTCAAAGCCTCGATGGCCGTATCATAACCCCTATCAATATGGGTGTCTTGGCGTTGTTCTTCTAATCCCAGTGCTTTCATTGGCTTTCTTGCCTATTCCTTCTTATCATTTTGTTCTTCCTTTGAACGTCATGCTCAGGGCTCAAGGCCCCAAGGCCGTTTGGAGGAGCTCCATTAGATCCTGTTATGGCCCTTTGTAGGGACTTCCCTTTGTCAAACATAATCGCGATGTACCACTATTGTTTTGGTCATCGATATGCTTGCTTTTGCTACTATTGTTAGCCCGAGGTGATGATGGACGGGGAGTCGGTTTCCTCCTTATGTAGACAGTCGTTTGGATAATACACTATGCTCACTCTCCTACCCATGCCTGTTGTGCCACTTAATCTCTAGGGTTTTTTCTTCCCCAACGGAGGCCTTGGAGTACCTCAAGAGCGACATCAACCACGTCAGAACTGCCTGTGGTGAGCTAATGTCTCAGGTCAAAGCTCAAGCTTTAGAGGGGACAGGTTCCTCAGCCAAGGTCCCCGCCTTCGATGTCCAACTCCGCTTGGCTCGTGGTAATGCCAAAGATCAAGCGGATATGATAAGGAAACTTGAATCTAATTTCTCAAAGTCATGGCTGAGATAATCATGCCCGGGCTGAAGTGACGCTAAGCCGAACAAAGGCTAATCAGGAGATGGCAATTCGTATGAAATACGCTGTGGATGCTTAAGACGAGGTGAAGTGAGCCCTCAACCGGGAGAAGAGGATCGAGAAATATATTCGTTGTAGTTCCCAAAGAGAAGTACTCGAGGAGATTGGTGTGATGAGCTTCATTCTCTCAGAGGAAATCGCTCAAACAAGGGTGGACGAGCGTGATGCACGATCACTCCTTGTTGACGGGGTAAAGAGCGAATTTGGCAAGTTGTAGCCCTTTGGAGCAGAGCACATATTTTGACATTTTGTCGCTTTGAATTTGATATATGTAGAGCATGTCTGTAGATGGAGAGTGCGGCCCCCCTTTTTTGCGTATGTAATATAAGAGGAAACTTGAAGCTTTATTTCTTATGCATCTCTTTTCTATTATTATTTTTCACCAGGCAGGCTGGTTTCGATGTTTAGGGTGATCCTCGAAGGTTCGAAACTTATCGGATAGGCCCAAGGGCTCTTAATTGAGATCCAAGATGTGAGCAGGTGTTGGGGCCTCTGTGCTTTGTCCGACCATTTAGGCATAGTCTCTGAGTCGGGCTTCGACTCGAGCCTTTTTGCCCTTAAATCATCTATGCCCGTGCGGGCAGGTAGTAATTGTTCCCATTTCTTTCCCTTGGGTATTTTCCATTTAGACTATTTTGGGTCCAGTCTCGGAGTCGCGTTGTGATTCGAGCTTTAATTGACCCTCAAGTTCTTTCCTGCCTGTATGGCCGAACGACGATGGACTTTTAAATTGTTTTGGCCATTGAGACCCTTTAATATATGGCTCGGAGGCTTGCATAATTTACTATTTTAGATTCTGTCTCCAAATCGGGTTACGATTCGAGCTTATTTTAATCCTTAAGTTGTAAATTTTCAAGCTGGCGATAATGGCTCTTACGTTGTTTGGTCGTAGAGTCCTTTTAGTGTGCGGCTTGTAGGCTTGCTTTGCTGGAGGCAATGGCTCTTACGCTATTTTGCCTGTATGCTTTTTACAGGCTTTGTTATCCGCTCGTTAAGGTCTTTTGAAATAGTTTTGCCTGACACGTCATCGGTATTAGAAGAACGTCAATTTCAAGTCGTTATCGGTGATGTTTCGAGCACTTCTGAAGGTTTATAGCTCATAGGCTAAGTAGGTCGAAGCATTTGTGATTTTGGAGCTTATATGGTCGAGGCTCATTTTCTCCTGTTGAGGGAAGCCTATTTTATCTGGTTCTTTCCGAAGTATATTCGAAGTAGTGGCATGCGATGTTTGTTTAGCGATGGTCGGGCATCCCCGTGTCACGTTATTTTTGTTTTATCAGCCATTTGACCGTAATCATATGTATTTGGATCTAGCCATTTTTTATCCCGAGTAATAGTTTAGGCATCTACACCGAGAGTATGCCCTTTTGAGATTCTTACAAATGCGACGTATAGCCTAAACTTTGAGATTTTCATGCCTGTTGAGGTCTTATAATTTGTCATGACTGTTGAGGTCTTACAGTTTTTGTTGTAATGTAGAATAGATCTTGTTACGCCGAGTCTATCCGCTAGGGGTCGTACAGTTTTGGGTTTTCCAGCGTATGGTAAATAACGACAGTCTCCGAGTCATCAAGTTGGTTAAGCTTGAAGACCCACTCTTGTGAGCTCAGAGCTACCTTGTAGGTGCTTTATGAGCCCGGAGTTTCGACCATGGGGTCGTGCGAGTGCCAAATTGTTGACGTTAAGTCTCCGAGTATTTCGGGATGCATTTCGTGAAGGGGGCCCCTAAAGGGGGTATATTTGATATTTCCTTGTCTGGAGAATAAGATGCTGAAAAGATATCATTTTATTGCTTGGTGCATATATACATGGTTTCATCGTAATGAACTCGGCCCGCACGGGCGCTGCTTTTTGGACCATTCGATTCGGTACATAATTCCCGATTGTGGTTTAGTCTGCTATTCTCCAGTCCTCCCGAGGGGACAATGCCCTTAGAAGCAGATCATCGCTTGTCGTTAGACGGTAGAAGAAGGCCTGCGACCTTATCTGATCCTCTTCTAGGGGTATGTTGCTCCGCTAATAATCTTGCTGACAATGACCTCTTCGGGGAGGAAGCCCGACTATGGGGAAAGAGCGCGGCGACCCTTTTTTTTATCACCTAGGGATCTCCGAGTAAATTTAGATCCTCCGAATATCCTGGACAACTGTTTGCATTCAGGTTAGTGAAAAAATAACAAGGTAGTAAAGCGGTTCTTCCTCACCAGGGGATGTATAGGCGACGTTTCGAGATTTGGTATGTTCCTATCCTTTCAGGACGTGAACCCTTATTCAGCCCTCTACCGTGTTTTATCAAGATTGGCCGGCGATGTGGTTTGCTTAACCTTTGATCCTTCTAAGGGTGGGGGCATTGATGCTGGCGATGCGCCATATAGGGAAGAATTTCATCTTGTCGCGTATTACTCTCTATCGACTTATTTTAGTTTTGCCCTTTGCGAGGGATTTCATTCTTTTAGAAATATGGGGCCGACGGTGTCCTCGGGTAGTGTGTCAGTGATCGTTTGAATAAGACGTCTATGATTTGCGCCTCCTCTGATGGTATAGAGCTCAATGTCCCGGCCCGGGATGAGACGGGCTATATCAAGAGAATGGCCTTTATGGCGATTTGTCATTTGGAATTCGCTAGGGATTTGGGATGCAGGGAGATTTGGTTTGTTAGTTTGGACTGCCCCACTAAAATTAGTCTGACATCCTTGTTTTACGTGACCGAACCACCTGAATTCACGAAACATGTTTTATTTAAGATAAATCAAATGAGGGATAGGGTTACCAATGCTTCAGTGTAACGCTGGAGCGGAGTCTTGGTGCCCTTTTCCTTGGGTGTAATAGTGTCGTCCGAAATATTTCCCTGGACCTGTCTTTCCCTGACGGCGAACATCTTCACTTCCCATGTTATGAGTCCTCGGAGGATGTTGCCGCTCCTTCATTGTCGTAGTAATACGTCATGGCTTGTTCACTTCATCCTTCTCAATTGCCTTCCTTCCTTGGGGATGGACTAGAGCCTAACGGCCCGATGGTACTTGGCGGTGATTTTTATCGAGTAACACAACTTCGTCTTTCCGAGATGGGGGTCATATTTGACCCCGTGGCTGCGCGGGCCTCATTTTTCCCGCGTCAGGTTGTGGTTCTTTTTAAAAGGTCTTGGTTGAATAGGCCTGGGTCGCTCATAATCCATGGTTTTGCTTATGGTGATCATGATATTTGGCATAACAATGTTGAAACAATACTTTACTAGGCGGGGTTCCTTTGTCGGTTGTGCCCCGTCAGATTCGGTTCCACTGAAGGTTCCTCGATAATGATGCCCTCGAACTATCTCCCTACTGTTGCAAGGTAGATTGCATCTTATGGCGTTCCTTCAATTCACGGCGCACAGATGGATCCTCCATCTATTTGGCATTCATTTCTTTACTAGGGGCCTGCTTGAGTATATCTGGCCTTTAGAGGCTTCCAGATGGTTATCCATGGCCCCTATTCGTGGCTGGTGCTGGGTACGGATATACATCTAGGTCTTGGCTCGGTACCCAACTAGGCATCATTTGTAAAGACCTAAAGTCATCGTCCATGCTCGTTTAAACTTCGGGCGAAGGCCTAGGTTGTCGATTCATCCTAAACAAGGAGGATCATATTCATCCTATCAGGGAATGAGATGCAACTTCCTGTGGTGTTTTATTCTCTCTTTTTTCAGCCTCCGACGTGTCAGTCTCTCATGCTACATCTTTGATGGAATTCGGCGTGTGCTTCTGCAGAGGGATCTGCTGGTATGGTAAGCAAGTTTGTGAGGTGGGGCAGTAGGCTGCGACGCCACACCATGTCTTCTTTCGAGAGTGTTGCCCCGAACTTCTTCGACGAGATGGGCTCGAACTTATCATCTTGAAGGTCGCTTCCTTTCTTCGTTCTTGTGTAAGTGGTGGTGTGCTCGTCGGGATCCAGGTCCTGTCGAACCTAGGGAGTTCCGGGGTTCCAAATTTCTATGAAGTGGGTTCCGGGACCGCTTCCCTGGGGGTGAACTGTCGCATGAACCTCCACGAACCTGACTTGAGCCTTTTTGAGAGATCCCCAAGCATGTTTTTTATGGCACGGTCAGTTATCGATCTGTTGTTGCTTGATATTTTGGGTACTCGTTCGGTGCAGGGAGCTATTTTCGGCGCTGCTGTGCTGGGAGTCTTCATATGGCTCTGTAGCTGAGCAATAGCAAACTGCTATGCCTGCAACATTTCAAAAATGTCATGAAGACTAACATCCTCTGTTTCCCGATGTAAGGTCCCGAAAATGTTCGCTAATTAATTTTGGATTTTGTGATGTCGTGTAGGCTTATTATAAAGTTTTTATGTGCTATTAACATGGTATACATCCATTGTAAGTAATTTGGGGTCGAAGGAAAGGCCTAAGTCTAAGAAAAATTTGAAAAAGTCCATAATATGCTAAAATTCCCAATGATCTTGCACTAGTCAATACTTTGAACGAGCATATCTACATATCTATAAGGTTTTAGGTGATAGATAACCTATAAAATGAAAGGTCTTCAAGTCTAGTTTCCAACGCTTCAAACCGTTTGTCATTTGGACATTCCTACACAAACTTATGATCAAATTACCAAAACGTGGAAAAATGCGATTCTGTGGTGAAATCTGCGATCGCAGAAATAGCTCTGCGAACCGCGAAACCATTCTCCGATCGCATAATGGTCGCAAAATGAAGTAGAACAACCCAGTTCTGGGCAACAAGTTCTGTGACTCATCTGCGGCCCATATACCCATTATGCGATGGATTCTGCGATCGCATACTTGGTTTCAGAGGGTTAATTTCCCTATTTTTATAACACGATCACATTTTAATATATAGGGTTTAGGGTTCTTTTTGGGGTCATTTATTACTTATTTTAGAGAGAGGTGAGAGCATTTTAGAGAGAAGAAGGATTCTGATGTGCGGGAGAATTTCGACACATTTCATTACTAATTACTTAGATTCTAGCTTGTTTTAAAGCAATTATAACTAATACTTATGTAGATTTGTTGTTCTTACAGCACAAGAGGAAGGGAAGACCAAGGATATGAAAATGTGAGCAAAAATAGAAGAAAAGAGCATAATATTGCACAAGTGCAACTCTGCGGACCATTCTGCGGTCGCAGATCACACATGCGGACCGCAGAGTTGATCTCAAATCGTAGAAAATTATAGAGTCTGGAGCTAAAAATGATGTCAAGGATGCGGCGCAATCTGCGATCGCAGAATCAACATGCGGACCGCAGATGTGCCGCAGAATGAACAAGAAGAAAATTTAGGGTCAGGATGCGATACAAATCTACGGTCGCATAACTCAAATGCGGACCGCAGAATGGAACTGCGATGAAGGCCTGACCACTAGGGTTTTGGATCTGTGGAGAAGCTGTTCAAAATGCGGACCGCAGACCTATTATGCGACAAGTCTGCGGTCGCAGACGTGACCTGGAAGGATAAATTTGTCCATCTCTGTCCCGAAATTGGTCCCCCTATAAATAGTTTTAAGAGACTTTTGTGGGCTCATCTTGTCTACTTTTTAAAACTACATTCCAAGACACAAATATTCTATATTTTTGGAAGATTTTGGGTTGAAGATTCTCTTCTTTGTAAGCATTTATGGCATTAAATACTCTTTGTCTTTTGTATTTTAGTATGTGTAGCTAACTCTAAATACTAAGGTTGTGGACCGTAAATGGGTGTTATGTTAATGAGTGTTTAACATTGAATATATGTGTAATGGTTGGTTGATATCTATTTACTTCTTATTCTTTATTTATTGTTGGTAGTTGCAAACATTAACACAAGCCATTTAATTCTTTCTTTACTTGGGAAAGTGGGTTAGAATTTGGTAGAAGTAAATAGCAAAGACTCAAGGCCTTACTCCTTGTTTAATAAAATCGCTCAGGGATAAGTGGGTTTTATTTGGCATATGTTGATGGTTACGAATTGCAACTCTTTTACATTTGGGAAAATTTAGAAGAGGAAATACTACTCAATTATTAGGAAATATTGGGTAGTTGCTTAGACATCAATTGCATATCAATTGCATATCAAGAACCGATAGCATTACACTTCATTAAAGGGGACACAACCTTGGTTTAATCAATCTCATTAATTATCATATCAACAATTCAAATATTTATCATTCCAAATAAACTGTTTTCCATACTCTTGATACCATTACTCTACACACCTGTTACTGTTTACCGAGTAGAATTACGATCTCAGTCGGGCAACACACTAAGTTAAGTAACCTTTTCACACCTATTCCCTGTGGGATTCGACCCCAACCTTGTTAGGTTATTATATTTGACATCGACCGCCTTACACGAATTATTAAAGTGTAATTTGAGCGTATCAAATTTTGGCGTTGTTGCCGTGGAATACGGTTTTGAAATTACTTATTAGTGTGCGCTTTACTGTGTATCTAATTCTATTCTATCACACTTTGCTTGTTTTGCTTGGTGTTTAGGAAAACATGTCTGAACATGGCGATGACGTTGAGGTAGATCTGGGAGACAATCCCTTTGCAGACATCAAAGAGTACATTGATGACACCAATCATATTGTACCTCTTAAGGTTGGTGCTGCAACGTTCAAAGTGGAACATGGGTTGATCCTTATGCTCAAAGCAGAGGGGTTCTTTAGAAATTCCACCGATGATGATCCAACACAGCACCTTAGGAACTTTTTGGGCGTGTGTGCAATGCACAAGCAGAATAATATCTCTAAAGATGCCCTGAGGTTGAGATGCTTTAAGTACTCTCTTGTTGGAGATGCAAGGAAATGGCTCCAGAATCTACCACTTAACTCTATGAATTCTTGGCCCGAACTTGTCCGGGTGTTTCTATCCAAGTGGTTTCCGCACAGTAAACAGTCTGAGTTGAGGGATAAAATCTTCTTCTTCAAGCAAATACCGGGGGAGCAGCTGCATGAGGCATGGGACCGTTTCAAATTATATTTGGTGAAGTCTCCAAACCATGGTTTTCCGGACTCTATGCTATTGGAAAAATTCTACATGGGTTTGGATCCTATGAACCAAGCTATAGCGAAGAATGCAGCTGA